>APFE030221675.1:0-159542 GCA_000404065.3 Pinus taeda
TAATGCACATCTGATCCTGCATTATTTATGAATTTAGATCCTTGTTTCTTGCATAGTAGTATGTTGCTGTGAATCCACGGGTCCTTTTGAAGCTAAGCAGACAAGGAGGAAGCGGAAAAACTCTATCAAGAAGGAGAGGAAATCGAGCGCAAGACCCAGGTTGGCCCTCTTGGTTCTCCTCTCATCTATTTTCATAAAAGGAATCAATAGTAGACTTTGATTGTTTGTTTCTAAGATAGCCACCCATCTTAGTGGGAATAGCAATATCCGTGTGGACACTATTCCCGTATAACACTATGATCTCACAATAATCAGTTAATTATGAGTGAATCTTCAATTTACTCATTGATAACTACATGCAGCACCATATTTCACTTTAGGCAGCACTCCATTGTACTTCAGGCAACACCCCACTAAACTTCAAGCAACACTCCAATTTACTTCAGGCAAGATCACACTCAATTGCAAGAATCACCCCACTACAGACCTCCCACTAATTCCTCCATCCGTTGGAACTATCGTAATTGATTTTAACTCAGTTAGACTGAATTATATAATTAAAACTCAAAATAAACTCAACAATGATCCTAATTGTATGAGACACTCTACATGACTCTAATTAGACCCCCAACTCAAATTAAAAATAATAACTAAGTCAAATTAACCTAGTTAACTAATACAAGTTGTCATGAGATGTGGAATTACAATTTATTCCCAATTTAATTCAAGGGAAAATTAAATTAGGTTTTTTTCTTCATGTTATTTTGAACATTTCTTCTTGTTATTTTCAACACTCCCTCTCAACAAGAAATGAAATCAACTCTATCTCAATCTGGTAGCTTTGGAATTTTCTGCATAATTCTTGTCACTATTGTTGTTGCTACTACAACGTGTGCAACTAAAAATCATAAAAATAAATAAACTGAATCAATTATGTCTGCAACTATCTAATAGGAAACTTGTTCTACTACTGAGCCTCCTTTTATGCTATCAACAATCTGCACTCCTTAGTATCTCGCTTGCACTAATCCTCCCACAACTGAATATTGTGGGTCCACGTAGCAAGGTAATCATCCATGATGCAAAAACAACTCAATGGACCGTGCCTAAATTTATGTCGTCTTGGGACTATGGTTTCATATCACCCCTCTACACACCTTGAGGTATGGCTTCATGTGTTCTCTCTTCCCACTTGGCTTAAAATTTCACCATAATGAAGGTATCTCTGTTGGGATGTGTCATATTCTTTCCATGACTAGCCCAAGTGTGGGGGGTCATAGCGGGGGTAGTATCCCACCCTATACGTTGTGCGAGGCACTAGTGGGGGGTCATAGGGGGGTGAATGCCCCCGTGTTGAGGGTTATGTATGGGGGTCATAGCCACCATGCATGCAGTGTGGGGCAACACCCTAGGAATTTTTTCTGGACCCTATATTAGGTGGGCGGACCTACCTATGTTTTTGTGTATGGATTTCACACATGTTTTTGGGCATGATGGTTTACTGTTCATGGAATTTTGTAGATCCGGTCAAAGGAACTATGGTTATGTTATAATATGGGTTATATATATATATATTGTGTATGTGTGGTGTGTGTATTGTACAATTGAAAGGAACATAATGAAAAAATCATCTATAGTCCTGCTTTTAGGGTCCGGGGGAAGATCTTTATGTACATCTATTTTATGTTTCATGCTCTCGCCATTTTTTATTTTATATTCTTTATAATTCATATGAAGGTAATTTATGTAGAATGTTAAAACCTACATTTGGTATCAAAGTTGTTTTGGCTTCAAGGGGACACCTTTGTTGCTCAAGGGTTTTTCCTGAGCCTATGGTAGACCACGTTGAGTGGGGGTTCTGCGAGATCGATTGTTCTGGTGAAAGAAGATGGTGAGTAGTGGAAAGATAGAGACCATGAAATTTAATGGTCAGAGTTTCGAGTTGTGGAAACTGAAGATGGGTGATTTGTTGGTGGATAAAGATCAGTGGATTGTTGTAGATCTGAGTACTAAACCAAAAACAATGTTAGTTGAAAATAGGGTGAATTTGGATCAGAAGGTCAGGAGCACAATACGATTGTGTGTAGATTGAGTATTTCTAAATGTATGAGGGGAAGCTTCAACGAAGGCTTTGTGGGACAATTTAGGGACTTTGTACCAATCTAAGCATTTGGTGAATAAAATGTTCCTATGGAAAACATTATATAGCCTAGGGATGTTCTTGATATTAAAATTTTATATGAAGATACGTGCATCAGTTTGTTGTGTTCTCTATGAGATTCTTTTGATAGTGTGGTTGTTGCAATTGGTAGTAATGCAACTGCCTTTTAGCTTGATGAAATACTCTCATCCTTATTGTCGGAGGAGATGAGATAGAAAAATATGGAGGGAGAGAATGGCGATGCCTTGTACATACGAGGACGGTCCGAGAAAAGAAACAAAAGGGGTTGTCGAGTGGGAGATACAAATATAGAGGAGGATCTAAATATCTAGGAAAATGTGTAAAGGTTTGCTGGAAATGCGGAAAGGAAGGGTACTTCAAAAGGAACTGTAAATCTAAATCTCCTCAAAAAGGAAATGGATCTAATGATGCTCCTTCTGGAGAGGTGAAATCCACCTTAGATGAAGGTGGGGATGTGTACTTGGCATCTTCTTCAGGTAAACATGTAGATCATGAGACATGGTTGATTGACTAAGGTGCATCCTTTCACTTCACTCCCCGTAGAGAGTGGTTCTGAGAGTATGAGAAATATGATGGTGATAAAGTGTTCTTAGGGGATGAGAGGAAGGCTAGAATCATTGGTCGCAAGAAAGTCAAGGTGAAGTTGTAAGGTGGAAAGATTAGAACAGTTCCAGGTGCTATGCACATTCCTACATTAGTCATAAATCTAATTTCTATAAGCAAGTTGGATGATGTAGGTGTAAAAACAATGTTCAAGAAAGATACCTCGAAGATGGTTCAACGAGCATTGATATTAATGCACAGAGTTAACATTGTAACTTTGTACAAGGTTCAAGGTAGCATTGTTATTGATGGGTGAAACAGTTATGTGGTTGTTGAATTGAGGCTTTTGTGATCCATGTCAAGTTTATGAGAAAATTATTCTGCGTAAATCACATGATATTACATTTGTTCACGCATTTTAAACCAACCATTGTGGTTCATCATCAAGACAAGTTGAAGAATCAGATCTAGGCTCCATGTTAAATAGTTAGAGTAGGACCTCCAACCATTGTCAAATATAGCCATTGGAGGTCCTGCTCTAACTATTTAACATGCAGCCTAGGTCTGATTCTTCAACTTATCGTGATGATGAACCACACTGGTTGGCTCGGAACACGTTGACAAATGTAATATAATGTGATTTATGCCAAAGAATTTTCTCATAAACTAGTTATGTGGTTCCTGAAAGTGGAACATAAAATCTAGTGGTCTTTGGAGAAAAGACCATGCTATGGCATCAAAGGCTTGGACATATTAGAGTGAAGGGCCTTCAAATATTTCATCGTAATGGTATAGTAGAAGGTATGTCTAATTCCTCTCTAGATTTTGATTTATGTGAAAATTGTGCATATGGGAAGATGAATCATGTGAGTTTCCCCCCTCGTGCTAAGAGGGCGAAATAGATATTAGAATTTTTCCACAGTGATGTGTTTGGACCTATGTCGGTTCCATCACTCAGTAAGTCTTTATACTATGTATCATTCATAGATGACTTCTCAAGGAATACAGGGGTATATTTCCTCAAGAATAAATATGAAGTCTTTGACAGGTTTAAAGAATTCAAGGCTATAGTGGATAACCAAATAGAGAAGAAGATAAAGGTTTTTAGGATGGATAATGGTAGGGAGTTTCGCAAGAAGGAATTTGAAAAGTTATGTAAGAAGTGTGGTATAGCATGCAGAATACTACTCCATACACACCTGAGAAAAATGGAGTTGCCAAACTAATGAAACAGACATTGACAAAAATGTCAAGAAGCATGCTCAATGGTGATGGGTTAGGACAAGAATAATGGGCAAAGGCGATGGAGAGTGCATGTTACCTAGTCAACGGATCACCTTCATCAATGTTGGAGGATACGATTCCACGAGATGCATGGACCGGTAAGAAAACTTCTCTTTCACATTTGAGGGTATTTCGATATGATGCATATGTACACATTTGAAAGGAGAAAAGAACAAAGTTGGATAGTATATTTGAAAATTGCATCTTTATTGGGTGTAAAGATGGTCTAAAAGGTTTTAAGCTTTGGAACCCAAAAACAAGGATGGTTGTGTACAACCGAGATGTGGTGTTTACAAAGGTGAAAGATGTTATTAAATATGAATTCCTACCAAAGGAATGTGAGAAGATATAGTTTGAGCTAAAGGAGAAAGAATCAGACTCCCAACAGAAGAGGAATCAGAAGATAAATAGCCACAAACTCTGGTTATGAGAGGATTAGTTCAAAAAAGAAGGCAGCTAGAACACAATAGACACAATAATTTTAGGTGGAAAACACCCTCCATGTCAAAAACCACTGAACTCTTTTCTAAGAAATTCTTTAATCTTCAACTCCAACTAAAAGAAAAGTAACAACTTTCTATAATTCTAGAAAATCTCTTTAATCTTTAGCTCCAACTGAAAGAAAAGCAACAACTTCCTAGAACACCCCAATGCCCTCATTTCTTCAGTAGCGAATTGAATGGATTCCCTAACATCTTAGACCAACCTACCATCGTGAAGTGTTCCCACAATTCAATGTGTAGGTGACTTCATGCACGATCCTAGAACCTCCCTCCCACCTTATAATGATTGAAATGGGACAAGAGTGTGGATTCCCATACAAGGGACATTGATCCACGACACAATATGATTTACAATGATTTTGGCCAAACACCCAAACACACTATGACCTGCAACCCAACCATGACAACATCCCAACAGAGCCTCCTATACCAAACAATAATGCCTTTTCGACTCTAGGAACATTGACTCTTTTACAATAATGACTCTTCCAATGATGACGCTTTTACAAATGACTCTTTTACAACTTTACAATGATGACTCTTGGCCTTGACACTTCTTCACAATATAACAATGGTTGTTGTCATGTATTCAAAGAATGTCTCGATGTAATTCTTCCTTTGATTTGATACTTGTGCTCTTGGATTCTTGCTTGAAGTTGTACTTGAATCTTCTTCTACCTGCATGAAAAAATTGCCATGCAAAACTGATCCCAAAACAAAACAAAATAGCCTTCAACTTACCTCTCCCTGCAAAACAAATGTAAGTGCATAATAATGAACAACTACCAATTAAAATTACAATGTGTACCTGAATTGTGCTTGTCACTTTTTTTGTTGACTTGTTGAAGTAGTAGACAAAGACTCCAATTCTTGATATAGGCCTCGACTCTATGCAAGACTATATCCAAAACTGACCTAAAGATATATATAATAAAGTTGATGACAGACCCTAGACTTGTGATGGACCAAGTTCTAAGTACAACAAGAGAGACCATTCTATGAACTATGACAAGACAAGTAACATGAACTTCCAACATCATCTAGATTTAGGATACTTGGTGTAGCATCAAATGTGTAGTATGAAGAATAAGACATCTGAAATGTGGTATCAAAACTAACTATGACATACACAGACATATAGATATAAGCGAGACCCTCTATATACTTACGTTGTAGTGCAAAAATATATGTGAGAGATGATACGCAAAATTCAAATGTAAACAATAATAATACATACCTTGTTGTAGGAGACTTACCCTTGACTGTTGATGTGTGGTCCTTACTGTAGTGATCCTCTAATGCATGCTTCTAGGAGATCGATATTGAAACTATTTTATTTAAGTAATTTCGAATCTTGAGGGTTCGAAATTTTGTCCTTTGGGAGGCCACTGAGTCCTATTTCTAATCCATTAGGTCTCATCAAGATTGGATTCTTCAAGAAAGAGTTATGCCAAATCTCCGACAATGACTAGAATATTGACTTGTTCAGTAGAGTAAACTTGTATAAAGTGCCATGTGTCTGTGTTGCATCCTTCAGCCCTGAAAACACTACTCAACAAACTGCAGTCTGTCTTCTTTGAGTGACTATTTACAAAATTTGAATCCAATGCTCACAGAGAAAGTTGTGACCATTTTCCCAACGTCATATGTTTGACATGGAAGTCGGGAGCGTGCAAAAACCCTAACTTCCTCACATCATATCTCTGAAGACACAATGAACCAAGATCTGGAATTCGGTCACAAGGTTCATCAAGCTTTTGATTCCAATTCAGTCATAAGGTTGCTTAAGCTTTCGGTTCAAATGGGTTCAAGTGGGTTACACAATGACCTGTTTTAAGCCACAAAATTCGTACTAGAGGAGGATATGAGTGTCACTATTTATATGAATGTCTTGAGTTGAGAGGGTCCTCAATAAGTGAGCATTGGAGGCATTTTAAGAAAAAAACATTATTAATTATTTACTATTTAACTTATTTAATTATTAGTTATTTACTATGCAATGGACATTGTTATGAGGATTTTTGCATCTACGGATAAATACTAATTCCCTGGGTAGGTATCTATACTTAGAACAATAGATTTAAAGTGCTTATCCTGTTTCTATAGATGATAAATAATACAAGGGAATCAAAGGACCTACTTGTTCTTTTGCTTTACTTTTGTCTCCTTTGTATGGCTCCCGTCACTCCTTCTCAAACTTACCTCGCTCATAAAGTACCTGCAAGCATAAACAAAAGATAGAGAACCAATCAAAGAAAGAGATCTATCGAATATAAGTAAATGGAATCAAATAAATTCACACATATAAACATCATATATCAAGGTTAGCATACTAAAAAAGGTGTAAACAACTTTATTAAGTAGAAGGAAGAATTACAACCATGAAGTCCAATCCATTGCCACTCTTCCACCTTGGGTTACATCCAACATCACATCAATAGCACAACACTCCAACATCATAACGCTACTTACTTACAATCTCAATCCTCACACCAACAATATCTCCTTACAAATTCTCAAGATCAAGCCCATGATCACTTAGGTGAGTGCTCAATTTATAGGTAAATGGAGGAGGTTTGATCATAAATGAGGGTATTGCATGGCCTTCCAAAATTAGAGTTAGTTTCCATGGAGGAAGGGATGAGAGAATAGGAGGTTAATTAACTCATTCCCTATCAAATTTCGAGCTTATAGCAGATAATAAGTGTGGAAATATTCTAGATGGCTCTAGAAGATAAGAATATTCAGAGAACCCTATGATGATTTTGCTCAAACATGCTGACTGTAGGTCAAAGTGGGCCTAGGTTCTCCGTGGAGCACCTTCACATGGGCCTACCTGCACTGAAGTGCACATACGCATGACCAAGGCTAGGCTGGCCCCTCAAGGATTAAATTCTAGAGGGATTCAGGCTGAGAAACTCTTAGGGAAGGAGGCATTCAAAGTGATGACTTGTCTAAGGCATGTAGCAACTTAGTTTGGGTTTGATGAGCCCTAATGGTAGTCATCTAAATGATGGGATAGATGTGCCCAAATGGATTTGTAACAAACATGCTCCTCAAAATGGGCCATCCATGCCTCTTGTTTCTCAACCTTCTCTCATAGAAAATTCTGGTTGTGCGAGACCACCACAACACAATCCTTGGGATCATATTGGAAATAACATACTTTGTTGAGAGTTGTTATCAATTCGGCGTGATCCTCCTCTCTAACCTGATTTAAATTCTTGAGACGATCTAGAAATAAGTGAACCACATCTCGGCACTACTTTGTGCAGTAGCCTTGTCACTCATAGTGCCCACCCTCACACATGGACACATGACACTCAAAATAACCATGACAAACCAAACCCTCTCTCTACACAATAGGCAAAGTGAGGGAGCCGAAACTTCAAGGTGAGCCCCTATGTCTACCACCTTGAGTTGCTGACCTTGCGCATCTAGAATGCTATCACTAGCCATCACCTCTCCCTCTTGAAGTCACGCAGATCCAACCCTTGGCACTTAGACCTTCGAGACTCCCTCCACCACTCTGAAACACTAGCTCGAGCTCAAGTTGGGACTTAGCCATGCATGACCTCACCAAATTAGGCAACACGTAGGATGAGAACTACCTTAAGCAAGAAACGAGTTGCATGATTGAAACCTTGAAGACCACTCTTCCAATAACTCCCAAACAATCCACGCAGGGGTCAAGACAGCAAGATCTCGATGAACCTCCTCTCCCTTTGGCATTGGGCACCCACTACTTAAAAAGCTATTTCCCACGTGAAATAAGAAACATACACCCCCACCTAAAGTGACCCATCATAATTCGAGCAAACCAAAACCCAAGGCAAGCTTGGAAATGGCACCATCCCACAGCCGAGGACCCTCTCAACTCGCTTGGGAAGCACACTTCAATAATCGTGCTCCACCAAAGGAAAATTCACAACAAGCCTCACTAAAACCACACCAAAAAAAAGAGAAGCCATAGCAAACCATCCCCATTAGATGCACATACATGATGTTCCTTGAAGACTTGAATTCAACAATTAACAACCACCCACACTCACAAGTAGGGGCACAACCTTTTATGACAATTTCGACCCTTCATTGGCCTCTTAGAACCTATGCAACACCCACCTCTTCTCCCAACACTCCAAAGGGAGGATCCAAAACTCTCTCCTTTGTAGAATTACCATCGAATAGCCATGTCACCTTCCATAACGTTAATATGTTCACCACCATGTGTGCAAGACCTAATGTGACTTGGGGTTTCCCACCATGATCTTTATTGTCTCTCGTACTCAAGGTAATATTGGAGGGTGGTGAGGTGAGCCCGCCATCCTATAGCCACGTGATTACCATAGGCACCCATGCATTCCCTCCCCATAGGGGAATTAGTTTCCTTTGTTTTATTGCTATATGTTTTTTAAATGTATTAGATTAATTACTAAAAAAAAAATGTCTCCATGGTCTATTTTAATTTGTAATGGTAGTGATATGAAGTATTGGCTAAACTAGGAGGCCCAAGGTTCAAATCCCAAGGTCTATGGAGAGGATGACAAGTGTAGGTCCGATCTTAGTGGACTATAACCATCATCATCATCATTAATTTAATTCAAAGTAAAAAACAGTGTATTTTATTTCATTTTATTTTTATTTTTAGTTTTAGGTAATTTCATCAAATCAAAATGTTTTATTGTTAATTTTATTTTATTTTATTTTATTTTTTAATTAAATGTTTATTTTATTTTGACCTAGTCAAGATGTTTATAGGACATTACAACATCTATCTCTACATACTTGGGAAATTACTTTTAAAAAAATATGTATCACAAAAATCTAAGATCAAGCATTAAAACCAAGTTATAAAATTAAACAAATTAAATATTTACAAGATGCTTTGATTTTGAAATTACTTTTGGTTTTTGGGCAAGTCTTTATTGATAAGCCATGGTATTGTAACAAAACTTATTTTCAAGTTTATACTATGCATAGTAAGATGGCTTGGACATCCATGGTTAAGAATTTTGTTATATTGTAAGTATTATATTTAATTTCAAAAAGTTATAAAATTAAATTAAAACAAATTATCTATAAAATATTTTGATTTTGAGGTGAGTTATGGTTTTTGGGTTTGTGGTATTGATAATCCATGGTAGGCCCATGGTATTATAAGAAAGCATATCTAGAAATTAATAATATCCATCGTAAAATGGGGTGAAGCATTTGTTATATTGTAAGTATTATATTTCTGTGTTTCTTCATTAATCATTATTTTAATTTATATGGTAAAATGATTTTTAATTTATAACTACCACACACACACACATATATATATATATAGATAACTTGCACATGGTATTGTTAATCTATGTTATTGGTCCATGGTATTAATTTATGGTATTAGTGTATATTAATTAGATATGTGACCAAATCAAAATAAAATTAAATATATATACTATTTTGATTGCTGGTTTTTAGAATATTATGGAGGAAGTCAAATGAATTACACTTGTTTACACACATGGTATTGTAAATTGTTTGACACATCTTCCTAAAAATTACACATTTTACTCCTATCATCTCTCATTAAAGTGATAATTTATACAGATTTATTGGGGATGAGGTATAAAACTGAGAGTTATTATTGCTTGGCCAGAAGATAAAAAAGAAACAAATATTTTTTATATCTTTTTTAGCAAAAAAAACAAAAATTTAATAATAAATTCTATAGTCATTATTTTTATACATTTTTGGCGTTGTGAAAAAGAAAATTTAACATAATATATGGAAAATTTAACATAATCATTTTTATACGATAAAATCTCATTATCACTACTGAACTCGCCTAGTATTATTGAATAAAGGTTGAAGGAGAAGTTGCTGTGACAAAGAAAGATCTGAAGGTTGAAGGTTCATCCAATCTGTGCGGATCGTATTTTAGAATTTGTAAAGAATCTGTTTATTATTACTAATATACACGCAGCTCGATTCTCTATGGTGGGCGGAAAGAAGTAACTCATCCGTATATAGCGATATTCGCTAAACAAGTATGACATCCGTATATAAAGTTATTAGCTAAATTTTACATTTAATATGTGGAATAAATTTCACATTTAGCTCACTAAATCTGAGCAAGAAAGTAATCAATTCTCTTGGTGGGTTATAGTGTTTTTTCATATAAAAAGTTGTGAAATATTTTGCAACTTATTAGAATTTTTATCTAATAAGTGTATTTTTCTGTTGGAAAAATCTTATTGATTTAAGAAAATTACATATTGTAGACATTGTTAGCATATGTTATTTGTGAAGTTGATTACCTATCAAAACAGAATGTATCAAAAAGATCTATGATTCTCCATAGAGAACATGTCTTATGTGTTGTTCAAAGGAGATCAAAAAACTCCTCCTCATGGACTACAATTGTCTTTCATATATACTGCTAGTAAAATCTATATATACAAATATATTGATAGTTTAAGCAAAAACTATAAACATGAGAATCAAAACTATAAACATGAGAATCAGACTCCTCCTGGGCTAGTTATGCTAAGTAATCCATGTAAGGGCTATGGTAGTAGTGATAGTGTGCCCTAAGGGTGGTATTCCAAAGGTCCACAATGATTGGGCAGGTAAGGAAAAGGGAAGCAACATGATAGTCCATGATGGGCTATCTTGTTCAGGTTGTCCCCCTTAGGGGCCTTGTTCTTAAGTACCATCCACATAAATAGTCTAGTTATAGGGGGCTTCTTTCCACACGTGTTTACACCAATGTTAAATTTATCTAATAAGTGATAAGGCTAGAGGAATAAGTCTTCATTAAGACATATTCAAATCTTGTATGTCTAGTTTTGCTAAGTTACAAGTAGAGGAATCTTTAATTGGGTTTGGCGGAAGTCCATTCCTATAGCTTCCACTAAACCTCTAAGTAAACCAATGTGTACTGGAATACATTGCCCACAAGGCTAGTCAAGGATATTTCACAAAGACTTCATATTACAATTATGGCCAACCATACAACTACCATTAAACCTGTAGGTGAACCCATGTGTTCCCCAATTCAATGTCCACAAGGCTACTAGTTAGGAATACTTCACAAAGGCTACTAGTTAGGAGTACTTAACAAAGGCTACTAGTTAGGAGTACTTCAAAAAGGCTTCTTGTAGGGACAAAATTGTTCTTCATCCTAAGATAAAAAAAATAATATTTTTTCTTTAATTTGTCAATATAGGTAATAAAAGAAATGTAAACCTTTCAAATACAATTCAAACCTCAAAAGTATTCCTTCAAATAGATTTTATGATTATTTTATACTTAAAGGGCTCTAATATGTAGTTTTTTATTTTCATGTTCTTCATGTTCTTCTAGTTATTGTTCCTCACTTTCATTTGCTTCTTCTTGTAATGGTAGTTGATTTTCTTGTTGTTTTGGAATTTCAATAATTATTTTCTAGTCCACATCTTTGTGATTGGTTTTAACCTCTAACCTAGCTCATTATCATTGTATCCTAAGAAAATCAATTATAATGACTTTTCATCCAACTTAGATCTTCCTTTTTAGGAATATGCACACATGCTTCACAACCAAATATTTTCAAATGAGTGTAACATAAATCTTTCAGAGTTCATACAATTTTAGGAATACCTCTAGTTTGACCCTTATTGAATGCCCTAGTTTAGGGTTGCATTTGACTTCAGAAATCTTCAAATTGATTGAACTTTTGGGGTTGTTCAAGGGTTGTTTCTTCAGGTTGTTCAGAAATTGACCAAGTATTTTAGAGGTCAATTTCAGCTAGTTTGACCAAGTTTGACTTAGTTGATCTAGGGTTTTCCCTCGCTGATATAATTACAAAATTCAGATTTTGTACTATTTCTCTATGCTGAACTATTGAAGATAAAAGAAGATTTGATCAAAGGGTTTCCCAAAATTGGGGCTTGTTTTCCATTGATCATTTAATGTTGTATCTGTACTTTAATTAATGTATATGTGATTTCTAATCTCTTGCTAATATTAAGGAAAATAAGTAAATTGCTTCTAGCATAGAACATACCATAATTTAACATGGTATCACTGTTGACGTGAAGACAAAGCCCAAGCAAAAGTAAGAGCAATCACCAAAGAAAAGGTTTGCAAGGTTATGTGAAAGAAATCATGGGGTCCTCAACACACTTCCCTGCTGAAGACAAACTCCATGAGAAGTCTACCTATCATAGATGGAAGATGTCTCTCGATCTAACATTAGAAGAACAAAAAGTGTTGGACAATGTGAGATGCGGAATTGTTGAGCCTCCATCAAATGCATCCGCTGTTGCTAGCAACAAATGGACGAAGGGAGAAGTCAAAGCAAGGAAGATCATTCGAGACTCTATCGACAAACCCTTGGTGGCCTATGTTTCCGAGCTGAAAACCTCCAAGTAAATCTACAATAGATTCGTGAGTTTATTTAAAGTTAAAGATGCAAATCAAGTCTTGCTTCTTAGAAATAAGATGAAGGAAATTAAGAAGGGCAAAGATGAAAGTGTGCGAGCATATTTCTTAAGAATCGCCAAGATCAAGAACGATCTCCTATCTATTGGGGAAGTAATTCCTCATAAGGAAATGACACTCACGCCTGATGCAGGAGCATCAAGACCCTCTTCATTTGTAAATATGGAATAAAAAGGGGGTGTGATAATTTTAAATATTTTGTTATTTTTAATAAAATAGGGAGTGTTTTAGGCATAAAGCAATGAATGTGGATCATTATGGGATAAGGAAAGCTTTTCTATTTTAGAACAGGGAAAAAGATGGGAAAAAGCCTCAAGATGCTTTTACCATATGTATGCATTGCATGTAAACGCTTAGAGATTTTAGTTGGGTGATTCTAAATCATGCTTAGTTTTTATAAATTAGGAATCCTCAAAGGCATTGAAGATCAAAGAGAGGGAGAAAGAGAGTGAGGGAGCGTGAGATTGAGAGCAGGCTTTATAAGCCTTTAGGAATTTGTAAAGGGCCATATATTACGAATATCAGGCCAACCCAGAATTGTAAGTATTTTTTATTAATTGTGGTTGAAGTTGTGTTTAAACTTTTATTGGTGATTTGCGTTCATTTTCTGTAATTGAAATGAAACCAAAGTTCGGTGCAATTTAAGATTTTAAATACAAATTGGGAAGAAGTAAATTCACTGTGTATAGAGCATTGACAGATTGTATGTATAAGAATATAAGTATATGATAGGGCGTTATTCTCATTAAATGATATTATGCCTGCAAATTAAGATTATGTTGAACGTTGTTCCCAATTAAATGTCTGATTGGGTTGTTCTATTTTATTACAACCCATGGGAAAATGTGAATTGCTTATGTGTGCGTGCGATTATGGTAATGACATGCCCATATCCATGGTTTCGATACACCAACAGTAGGAGTGGTAAATCCTTAGATCAGTGGAGTGAGTTTGCAATACCCAATTGAATGTATTCAGAAATTGGTGAAACTCTGAGACATTTCAAATGCTGAAATTGAAAGGATTTTAGTGAATTATCTGCATCATGGCGTTGGAAAATGTCTGCGTGTGTCCATACCAAGTTGTTAACATTTGTTGCCAGGCTTGAGAAGGAAGCAGTTGTTTGTAGAACCGTGAGAATACGTGTGTTGAACTCGGCTTAATTGGGGCGACTGTACGCTATCATGCACAGAGGTAAGACTGCGTTTATTGATTGTGTGGGCTACGTATACTACAGTTATTGCTTTGGAGCGGAGCTATATGCGTTGAGTCTGTTTATAATCTTGTGCTGCGCGTGGATTTGACATTGGCAATTAATTACATAACTGAGTGTGTGCTGCTTGTAAACATAAACCTGGTGCATAGTAAGGTGTCTGCGGAAGAGCGTTTATTACCAATTATATCAACAGCCACAGAGCTGTGCCTAATATAAGTCTGGTGATAGCGGTGGGTAAGTTAATTTTAAATGTTTTGAATTGCTTTGATGGCGCAATCCAGAAGTTGATTCAGATGAGAGTAATATAGGATGAAGTTGCATAAAACTACAAAGCGTTGCCAGACTCAGTCCTGATGTATAGGTTGTTTGTTTGGTTGAAATTGTGAAATAAACTCTGATCTTAAAAGGCGCATGTACAAGGTTGGAATTTGCATTTAATGATGTTGGTTTAATATGAAAGCATGTAACTGGAATTATAATTGCACCTTGTAATTTTGAGTTGATATGAATATGGGTTGATTGCAAATGAGGATTAATATAACAGAAGTTTAGGGAGATCCTGGGTATTGTAGGCTTGGCTTGCATCAGGTGATAGATAACCTCAGGCTAGCCCTGTATCAAGTGGTATCAGAGCCGGAATAGCTCTTTTTGAAGGTTCAAGTGTTTTTTGTTAATTTAATTGCATGTGATGATTTTTGGGACTGATAAATATTTATTTACAGGAATAGTGAAGAAATCTCAGCGGGAAGAAGGAGAAGTGAATGTGGCAGAACCTAAAGATTCAACAGAGGTTGAATAAAGTTGCAGATGAGGGAAGCCTACATGAGCAGTGGAGGATGCTCAAAAGGTTCCAGCAGAGGACCAAAGATTACCAAAAGACCAGATCTGGAGGGAAGGATTGGTGAGGTAAGTGGCAGCAAGAGAGTTTGTTGTGGCAGAGGCTTCATGCAACTCATAGGTGAGGAACTCATGGCGAAGGATATGACTACTAAAAGTCATAAAGGAGAGAGAAAAGGTTCAGAAAGAGGCCACAGAAGAAAGGAGGAGAAATATGCCAAGGCAAATGGCAGAAGATAGCAGTTGACTGAAGAAGAGTATGAGAAAGAGAAAGCTGAGATAGCAGTTCATCTTGAGCTATTGATGGAGTTGTTGCAGGAAAATGTGAGAGACCAGAGACATGGTTTACTGATGAGGAAGAGAGTGAAGTGGCAGAGGCTACAGCAGAAAAGAGATTTACACATGCAGTTAATAGAAGAGAAGATTATTGATGATTTCTTGAATTATTGGGCAGATCTAGATGAGCTGGATAATGTGAACTCTTTTGTTTGTATAACTGACAATTGTGATGTGATTGCAGGTGTTGAGGAGGATGTGCCATCTTATGAAATTGTTACAGCACCAGAGGAAGTTCTTGTGGATAAGAATCAGTCTGAAGCACAGATAAGGGAAGTAACCGCTGATACTGTTGAATATTTTGTGCAAGCTAAAAGTTTATGTATGAATGCAGGTGATGATGAGGTGCTTCAGCAATGCTACAGAGAGATTGCGTTATTAGAATATTGGTTGGAGAATCCAGATTATGATAGAGAGATTGCAGAAGAAAGAGGCCAGTGCAGTGAACAAGAGGGAAAATTTGCAGATAAAGTTGCAGATGAAGTTGCAGATGAAATTGCAGGTGACAAGCAAAGGAATGTTGCAGAGGGACAGGAAGGTTGGGAGGTAGCAACATTTATGGCGACAGCGGCAGCAACATCCATAGTGACAGCTGAGACAACATTGATAGCAACAGAAGAGGCACTGACGCCTTATGATTTTTATTCTAACAATTGTTTTGTGAATACAGGTCTTATTGAAGACGCTGGGGAAAATCTGTTAGAAAAAGAAATTGAAATGATGAGGCAGATAATGATGAAAGTATCCTAGAAGAAACCAGCAACAGTAAAACAAAGGAGAAGCAGCGAAAGGAAGACAGCAGAAGATTGCAAGAGTGCAGCCAGTGGAGCTATGCAGCATAAAGTGTGGAAACTTGGAGGAAGACAGCAGGCAATAGCACATGATGACTTGCAGCACAAGGTGTGGGATCCAGGCATACACAGATCCCAACACATGATCAGGGGATCATGATTAATTTTAAGGTTGGGTGTATGATGCAGGAGCATCAAGACCCTCTTCATTTGTAAATATGGAATAAAAAGGGGGGTGTGATAATTTTAAATATTTTGTTATTTTTAATAAAATAGGGAGTGTTTTAGTCATAAAGCAGTGAATGTGGATCATTATGGGATAAGGAAATATTTTCTATTTTAGAACAGGGAAAAAGATGGGAAAAAGCCTCAAGATGCTTTTACCATATGTATGCATTGCATGTAGACGCTTAGAGCTTTTAGTTGGGTGATTCTAGATCATGCTTAGTTTTTATAAATTAGGAATCCTCAAAGGCATTGGAGATCAGAGAGAGGGAGAAAGAGGGTGAGGGAGCGTGAGACTGAGAGCAGGCTTTGTAAGCCTTTAGAAATTTGTAAAGGGCCATATATTACGAATATCAGGCCAACCCAGAATTGTAAGTATTTTTTATTAATTGTGGTTGAAGTTGTGTTTAAACTTTTATTGGTGATTTGCACTCATTTTCTGTAATTGAAATGAAACCGAAGTTCAGTGCAATTTAAGATTTTAAATACAAATTGGGAAGAAGTCAATTCACTGTGTATAGAGCATTGACAGATTGTATGTATAAGAATATAAGTATATGATAGGGTGCTATTCTCATTAAATGATATTCTGCCTGCAAATTAAGATTATGTTGAACGTTGTTCCCAATTAAATGTCTGATTGGGTTGTTCTATTTTATTACAACCCGTAGGAAAATGTGAATTTCTTATGTGTGCGTGCGATTATGGTAATGACATGCCCATATCCATGGTTTCGATACACCAACAGTAGGAGTGGTAAATCCTTAGATCAGTGGAGTGAGTTTGCAATACCCAATTGAATGTATTCGGAAATTGTTGAAACTCCGAGACCTTTCAAATGCTGAAATTGAAAAGATTTTAGTGAATTGTCTGCATCATGGCGTTGGAAAATGTCTGCGTGTGTCCATACCAAGTTGTTAGCATTTGTTGCCAGGCTCGAGAAGGAAGTAGCTGTTTGTAGAACCGTGAGAATACGTGTGTTGAACTCGGCTTAATTGGGGCGACTGTACACTATCATGCACAGAGGTAAGACTGCGTTTATTGATTGTGTGGGCTGCGTATACTACAGTTATTGCTTTGGAGCGGAGCTATATGCGTTGAGTCTGTTTATAATCTTGTGCTACGCATGGATTTGACATTGGCAATTAATTACATAATTGAGTGTGTGCTGCTTGTAAACATAAACCTGGTGCGCATTAAGGTTTCTGCGGAAGAGCGGTTATTACCAATTATATCAACAGCCACAGAGTTGTGCCTAATATAAGTCTGGTGATAGCGTTGGGTAAGTTAAATTTAAATGTTTTGAATTGCTTTGATGGCGCAATCCAGAAGTTGATTCAGATGAGAGTAAGATAGGATGAAGTTGCATAAAACTACAAAGCGTTGCCAGACTTAGTCCTAATGTATAGGTCGTTTGTTTGGTTGAAATTGTGAAATAAACTCTGATCTTAAAAGGCGCATGTACAAGGTTGGACTTTGCATTTAATGATGTTGGTTTAATATGAAAGCATGTAACTGGAATTATAATTGCACCTTGTAATTTTGAGTTGATATGAATATGGGTTGATTGCAAATGAGGATTAATATAACAGAAGTTTAGGGAGATCCTGGGTATTGCAGGCTTGGCTTGCATCAGGTGATAGATAACCTTAGGCCAGCCCTGTATCAAGTGGTATCAGAGCCAGAATAGCTTTTTTTGAAGGTTCAAGTGTTTTTTGTTAAGTTAATTGCATGTGATGATTTTTGGGACTGATAAATATTTATTTACAGGAATAGTGAAGAAATCTCAGCGGGAAGAAGGAGAAGTGAATGTGGCAGAACCTAAAGATTCAACAGAGGTTGAATAAAGTTGCAGATGAGGGAAGCCTACATGAGCAGTGGAGGATGCTCAAAAGGTTCCAGCAGAGGACCAATGATTACCAAAAGACCAGATCCGGAGGGAAGGATTGGTGAGGTAAGTGGCAGCAAGAGAGTTTGCTATGGCAGATGCTTCATGCAACTCATAGGTGAGGAACTCATGGCGAAGGATATGAATACTAAAAGTCATAAAGGAGAGAGAAAAGGTTCAGAAAGAGGCCACAGAAGAAATGAGGAGAAATATGCCAAGGCAAATGGCAAAAGACAGCGGCTGACTGAAGAAGAGTATGAGAAAGAGGAAGTTGAGATAGCAGTTCATCTTGAGCTATTGATGGAGTTTTTGTAGGAAAATGTGAGAGACCAGAGACATGGTTTACTGATGAGGAAGAGAGTGAAGTGGCAGAGGCTACAGCAGAAAAGAGATTTACACATGCAGTTAACAGAAGAGAAGATTATTGATGATTTCTTCAATTATTAGGCAGATCTAGATGAGCTGGATAATGTGAAATCTTGTTTTTGTATAGCTGACAATTGTGATGTGATTACAGGTGTTGAGGAGGATGTGCCATCTTATGAAATTGTTACAGCACCAGAGGAAGTTCTTGTGGATAAGAATCAGTCTGAAGCACAGATAAGGGAAGTAACCGCTGATACTGTTGAATATTTTGTGCAAGCTGAAAGTCTATGTATGAATGCAGGTGATGATGAGGTGCTTCAGTGATGCTACAGAGAGATTGTGTTATTATAATATTGGTTGGAGAATCCAGAGTATTACAGAGAGATTGCAAAAGAAAGAGGCCAATGCAGTGAACAAGAGGGAAAAGTTGCAGATACAGTTGCAGATGAAGTTGCAGATGAAATTGCAGGTGACAAGCAAAGGAATGTTGCAGAGGGACAGGAAGGTTGGGAGGTAGCAACATTTATGGCGACGGCAGCAGCAACATCCATAGTGATAGCTAAGACAACATTGATAGCAACAGAAGAGGCACTGACGCCTTATGATTTTTATTCTAACAATTGTTTTGTGAGTACAGGTCTTATTGAAGGTGCTGGGGAAAATCTACTAGAAAAAGAAATTGAAATGATGAGGCGGATAATGATGAAAGTATCCTTGAAGAAACCAGCAACAGTAAAACAAAGGAGAAGCAGCGAAAGGAAGACAGCAGACAATAGCACATGATGACTTGCAGCACAAGGTGTGGGATCCAGGCATACACAGATCCCAACACATGATCAGGGGATCATGATTAATTTTAAGGTTGGGTGTATGATGCAGGAGCATCAAGACCCTCTTAATTTGTAAATATGGAATAAAAAGGGGGGTGTGATAATTTTAAATATTTTGTTATTTTTAATAAAATAGGGAGTGTTTTAGGCATAAAGCAGTGAATGTGGATCATTATGGGATAAGAAAATATTTTATATTTTAGAACAGGGAAAAAGATGGGAAAAAGCCTCAAGATGCTTTTACCATATGTATGCATTGCATGTAGACGCTTAGAGCTTTTAGTTGGGTGATTCTAGATCATGCTTAGTTTTTATAAATTAGGAATCCTCAAAGGCATTGAAGATCAGAGAGAGGGAGAAAGAGAGTGAGGGAGCGTGAGATTGAGAGCAGGCTTTGTAAGCCTATAGAAATTTGTAAAGGGCCATATATTACGAATATCAGGCCTACCCAGAATTGTAAGTATTTTTTATTAATAGTGGTTGAAGCTGTGTTTAAACTTTTATTGGTGATTTGCGTTCATTTTCTGTAATTAAAATGAAACCGAAGTTCAGTGCAATTTAAGATTTTAAATACAAATTGGGAAGAAGTCAATTCACTGTGTATAGAGCATTGACAGATTGTATGTATAAGAATATAAGTATATGATAGGGCGCTATTCTCATTAAATGATATTATGCCTGCAAATTAAGATTATGTTGAACGTTGTTCCCAATTAAATGTCTGATTGGGTTGTTCTATTTTATTACAACCCGTGGGAAAATGTGAATTGCTTATGTGTGCGTGCGATTATGGTAATGACACGTCCATATCCATGGTTCCGATACACCAACAGTAGGAGTGGTAAATCCTTAGATCAGTGGAGTGAGTTTGCAATACCCAATTGAATGTATTCAGAAATTGGTGAAACTCCGAGACCTTTCAAATGCTGAAATTGAAAGGATTTTAGTGAATTGTATGCATCATGGCATTGGAAAATGTCTGCATGTGTCCATACCAAGTTGTTAGCATTTGTTTCCAGGCTTGAGAAGGAAGCAGTTGTTTGTAGAACCGTGAGAATACGTGTGTTGAACTCGGCTTAATTGGGGCGACTGTACGCTATCATGCACAGAGGTAAGACTGCGTTTATTGATTGTGTGGGCTGTGTATACTACAGTTATTGCTTTGGAGCGGAACTATATGCGTTGAGTCTGTTTATAATCTTGTGTTGTGTGTGGATTTGACATTGGCAATTAATTACATAACTGAGTGTGTGCTGCTTGTAAACATAAACCTGGTGTGTAGTAAGGTGTCTGCGGAAGAGCGGTTATTACTAATTATATCAACAGCCACAGAGTTGTGCCTAATATAAGTCTGGTGATAGCGCTGGGTAAGTTAATTTTAAATGTTTTGAATTGCTTTGATGGCGCAATCCAGAAGTTGATTCAGATGAGAGTAAGATAGGATGAAGTTACATAAAACTACAAAGCGTTGCTAGACTCAGTCCTGATATATAGGTTGTTTGTTTGGTTGAAATTGTGAAATAAACTCTGATCTTAAAAGGCGCATGTACAAGGTTGGACTTTGCATTTAATTATGTTGGTTTAATATGAAAGCATGTAACTGGAATTATAATTGCACCTTGTAATTTTGAGTTGATATGAATATGGGTTGATTGCAAATGAGGATTAATATAACAGAAGTTTAGGGAGATCCTGGGAATTGCAGGCTTGGCTTGCATTAGGTGATAGATAACCTCAGGCCAGCCCTGCATCAACACCTCTTAGAGGACTTCCATCTGAATGGTATAAATTCAAGACTACTCTTCTCCACAATAATGTAATTCGTGGATTTGAGGAATTAATGGTGAGATGCATTCAGAATAAAAAAGGATGGAAGAGCAAGAAATTCCCATGCTAAAAGAAGAAACAATTCCGGGGCTAAATTCAAAGGAAAGGCTCAACCAAAGGGTGGAAGAAAAGTATGATGTTACAATTGCAATAAAACAGGCCACTCATAAAAGGCACTCACACTCGGATGATGATCAAAATCCATCTCAAGGCAATCAAAGGAATGGCAGGTCAAATGGAAAAGGTAAAAGAAGTGTTGGAAATCAAGGAAGAGGATAACCATTCAAGAAGGGAAGAAATTCTATGTATGAATCTAACACCTTTAACAATAAGCAAGATGAATATTATCTACCAGCAGCTCTATCTACCTCTGCTCCCCCAGACTCGTTGGGAAATTGGCTTATTGATAGTGGTGCCTCAAGGCACTTCACTGGTTACAACGAAGCTCTCTGTAATCTCGGAGAGAAGGAAACAAACCTGGAAATTGTTCTTGGAGATAATTCAAAATATCTCGTGAAAGGCATAGGAAATGTCACTCTTCAATTGAATAAGGGTAATACAATTCACTTACAAAATGTGTTATATGTACCTGATCTCAAAAAGGACCTCAATCCATTTCAGCTATGGAGGACAAAGGCTACAAGGTGGTCTTCAGTGATGGCAAGGTACATGTATGGAAAAAGAATATTAAAGATGCCTTCACTCTTGGGTTTTGAGTAGATTCATTATATCAGGTCGTAGGAAGTCTACTAGGTGTCATTACTTGTGACACATCTCTTCAGTCCGAACTATGGCATTGGAGGTTTGCTCACCTTCATTATAATTCTCTACCTGATGTGAGACAAATTGTGACAAGGATGCCCGAATTCTGAGTAGAGCAAGAAGGTGCATGTCCAGGATGTGCCGAAGGAAAGCTCAAAAGGGGACCATTCCCCTTAAGAAAAAAAAAGACCTCTGATATATTGCAGTTGGTTTACTAAGACATATCTCGTATGATCCATGGGAACTCCTTGGGAGGATATTCATATTACCTCACTCTTATAGATTATTATTCTTGCAAGACTTAGATATACTTCTTGAAAAAGGTGGATGAAGTGTTCTCCTGGTTTCGACACTTCAAAGCCTTGATCGAGAATCAAACCGAGAAGAAGATCAAGACCTTAAGGACTGATAATGGGACTCAGTATGAATCCAATAAGTTTCATGACTTTTGCAATGAGGCTAGCATTAAGAGGGAGACTACCACATCATATACTCGTGAGCAGAATGGTGTGGTGGAAAGGAAGAATCGTACAATTGTGAAAGTTGTCCATGCTATGCTCCATGATCAAATACTTCTCAAGTTTCTATGGGTCGAAGTTGCAAATACCATTGTATATGTACAAAATTGATGCCCTCATCAAGTGCTTGGTTCCAAGACTCCCAAAGAAAAGGAATAAATTGGGTGCATCTCGAAAGAAAGGAATCTTCATGAGCTGTAGGGAAAATACTAAGGGCTACAAAATCTATGTAGCTAGTCAAAGGGAAGTCGAGATTAGTCATGATGTCACCTTTGACGAAGATATGGCTCTGAGCAAGGAAGACAATCTTCCTACTTTAAGGGGATCTAAAGAAACTGACACTGGCGAACTTAAGGAAAAAGAAGATGAGACAATGGTGGATGTGGAAGAACCTATGGATCCTATTGATCCTCCTCTGCAAGAGCCTTCCTCTTCTAGGAGGCTACCTTCATGGCTTAGGGGGGCACTTGATGATGCTAAAGGACACATTGCACCCCGAGGAACCTTCTGTGAAGGTAAGAAGCCGAACAGGTATTAGGGATACCTGACCATCATGAGCACGATCATTCAAAATGAGCCTTCATCATTCATAGATGTCATCAAGAATCAAGTATGGAAGGATGCTATGACTGATGAATATGAGTCCATTGTTAAAAATGATGTGTGGCATGTGGTCCCCAGACTTGAGGACAAAGCCGTTGTCACTTTAAAATGACTTTATGAGATAAATCATGCAATTGATGGAAGTGCGGAAAAGTATAAGTCTCATTTTGTCGCTCCTCGCTTCTCCGAGAAGGAGGGTATAGATTATGACAAGATATTTGCACCTGTTGCTTGATATACCACCACTCAATCATAGCCCTTGTTGCTTCACAAGGATGGAACCTAAATCAGATGGATGTCAAGAATGCATTCTTACATGGTTCGATCAAAGAGGAGGTCTATGTGGAGCAACCTAAAGGATTTGAGATTTATGATCGAGAATCTCATGCGTGCAGGTTGAAGAAGGCCCTCTATGGGTGAAAGCAAGCACCTAGAGCATGTTATGAGAGAATCGATACCTTCTTGACGAAGCTAGGATTCACTAGAAGTGAAGCCAAGCCTAACCTTTACTTTAAGGTTATAGAAGAAAAGCCTCTCATACTGGTGCTATATGTTGACAACGTATTTCTAACAAGTGTAGACCCTCTCATTCACGAATATAAGAGGGAGTTTGGTTATGAGTACGAGATGAAAGACCTAGGACTCATGCACTATTTCCTAGGACTGGAAGTCTGGCAGAAAGAAGGGGATATTTTCCTATCTCAAGGAAAATATGTGGTGAAGATATTGGATAATTCGGCATGGTGGACTACAAGCCCGTAACTACCCCGATGGAGCTCGACTTCAAGAAGTTAAGCGGTAGTGCTGCCAAACCTACTTTACGAAATGCTATCGAGTATCATCAATTCGTCGGAGCATTAATGTTCTTGGTGAACTCCCGTTCGGATATATGCTTTGTAGTCAACACTTTGTGTCAACATATGGTTGAGCCTCACCACTCACATCAGATTTGTGCCAAGAATCTGTTGAGATATCTTTGTGGCATAATCATTCATGGGTTGAGATACACTATCAAAGATGTGAGACTACTTGGGTATAGTGATGTTGATTGGGCAGGTAGTGTGGTGGATCGAAAGAGCACTTCTAGGAGTTATTTCTCTTTGGGAGCTAGCTTGATATGCTGGATGAGCAGGAAGCAGAAGTCGGTGGCTTTGAGCACCACTGAGGTAGAATACATTGTTGCTAGCATGGCCTCCTGTGAGGAAATCTGGTTCCAAAATATCTTCAATGAGCTATTTGGATTTACATTGGATACCGCTGTGATTCTATGTGACAACTAGAGCGAGATCTATTTATCAGAGAATCCCATATTTCGTTATCGCTCCAAGCATATTGATATCTGGTACCACTATATTCGAGATATGGTTCAGCGAGGAGCAATAAGGCTCCAACATATTGGTACAAATTAACAGGTCGTCGACATTCTGACAAAGCCCCTAGGAAAGGTCAAATTCTTGAGTTTCTGAGAATGACTTCGTGTCGTTCAGAGACCCTCTTATGAGGGTCGAGTATGATGTATTGAGCTCTGGGAGCTCCAAGGGGGCGTGGGGTACTTCTTGGAGCGACATGTGACTAGAGGGAGACTCACCATCCCCTCATGGTGCACTATGTACTGGGTAAAGGTTCAACCTTCCCATGTGACACCCCATGGCGACTGTGGCGCGAGATGATTAATTTTCCTGTGGGCCAGGATGATTCATTCTCTATGGAAATTGTGGAGCAGGATGATTAGTTCTCCTATAGGCTAGGATGATTAGTTCTCTATGGCATCCACTAGACAGGATGATTCATTCTCCTGTGGACATGATGATTAGTTCTCTTGTCGAGGCATCCTACCCATGTAGTTTTAGACTCATGGGAAGTACCTCCTATCTAATCAACGAGCAGGGAAATGAGGATAGGGACCATAGTAGTATTATCGATGGATGCACCGTTATACCTACCGTACTCCCTATGCTAAGATGACATCCATTGTTCTCATATCAATGATACTGATTTGGGATCAGTAAGAGTGGTTCACACTCTGAGACTGACTTCGAGTTAGTGGAGGATGGTATGATACATCCTCAACCATTTCTTCTTCTTAATAGTTCGAGCAGAGCAAAGAGGAGTGGAGCAAAGTGGGGTCAAGTTGTACAGAACAATGCATTTAATGGATGGATAATAGTGACAGTGTGACAAATCAAGTTCTCCCTAGTTGAGAGGTAGCGTTAAAATTTGAAACTAGGGCCAAACTCCATGTGGATCACCTTATTTATGACTTCTGATATTTTTCCTAGATTCTTCTCAGTGAGAGGTGTAGGATTGATCTAAAGATCATCCCATTCTGATAAGTATTTATGAATATATGAATTGATTTTGATTATGGACAAATTGTCAGGGTCAGCGAGTGAACTTATGTAGGCTCAGAAGCCTAATAGTCATGTATATTCAACCTCAACATTTGCATATAAATACAAGGAGCATTCTCCAAATTTGGCCAAGTCAATTCACTCATCTTCTCTCTCTCTCTCCTATGCATAAAAGGAACCTCTCTCTCTCTCACACGTGTGGCTAAAAGGAAGACATCCTAGGGAAAAGAAGACGTAGAAAGAAGTACATTAGGACAGCAGGGCATCTCTATGACCATTGGTGACCAAGAATTGACCTTCTAGAAGTGTGGATTGGGTGTGGTTGCCTATCCTAGGAAGGCCGCAATTTTTGGCATGAAAATTGAGGTGATATGACCTCTGGTTTGACCAGTATTGACTGCCCTAGTTTAGGGCTGTTGTTGACTTCAGAAATCTGCATATTGACTGAACCTTTGGGGCTGTTCAAGGGCTGCTTCTTCAGGCTATTCGAGGACAAGTTGGCCAGAAATTGACCAAGTATTTTAGAGGTCAATTTCAGCTGGTTTGACCAAGTTTGACTTTGCTGATCTAGGGTTTTTTGTTGCTGATATAAAAGTACATAATTCAGATTTCGTATTATTTCTCTCTATTGAACTATTGAAGATAAAAGAAGATTTGCTAGAGGGTTTCCCCAAATTGGGGTTTGTCCCTGGCTAGCCATCACATCTTGTGTCTCTTGTCTTGGCTTTTTTTCTGTTGACCATTTAAATGTTCTGTCTACACTTTACTTAATGTATATGTGATTGCTAATCTAAGGCTAATAAGAAGAAAAATAAGTAAACTGCTCTAAGCATAGAACATACCATAATTTAACATTTCTTCATAGTTCATTGACCTTTATTTGGAGATTTCAATGACATATTTTGGCACTTGTTACAGTGATCTTGTAGAAATCCCTTGTAGATTCAAACTACTAATTGTAATTTACTAAAACAATAGACTTGAATATACTTCACTCATTAGCGAAAACAATTAAACGATCGTGAAATCCCGAAGCATACAAGACAAAGAATGAAATCACACGTATCACAATGATTTTGTAGGGAAAGCCACAACTAAAAAACCTTGCTATATGTATATTTCATTAATCAGAAAATATGAGAAGATTACAATGCTTTGATCAAGCCCGAGCAACCTCTGCACTATCTCTATCTATCTCAATGCTTCCTAGACAAGCTCAAGCCAATACTTAGCCAATTTATTGCTTCCCCAAGTCCCCTTTTCCTTTTGTTGTTCCCTTGGGAATTAGACCTTATTTACTTGGGAAAATCCACAATTATGAATTGTGAAATCCTCATAGGCCTTCTTATGATTGCATTAACCATCATTTTAATTTAGATGTATTTATAATTAATAGAACATTGTCCTTGAACTCCAATCTCAATTGGGTTTTTCTATGATCTCACAACAATGAGTTATTATGATCGAATCCTCAGTTTACTCATTGATCAATACATGGAGCACCATATTTCACTTTAGGCGGAACTACGTTGTACTTCACGTAGTGTTATAGACATATTTGGGCACTGAAACCACAATCACATATGTCCATAAACAAGGGCTTCTAAGCCCCTAAAAGTGTTGTTTCATACCCTAAAGGAACAAGGTGAGCTGATTACATCATTTCCCAGAAGTTCTCCCTAAAAAACTACTCAAAATTGGACCGTACAGATTGCTCCACATTGAGGGTGTGACACATCTCACCTGTCATATGCAAAGGGTGTGATGCCTACTGAAAAGCCCTTCTATAGGGTGTGATGAGCGAGAGCAGACAAATGGCAAAGGCAGTTTGCTAAGTGGAAACCCAGAGAATCTTCTAGAAACTACTCATTTGACACTTGCCTCTCTAAATTCACACAAGGATGAGTAAAATATCATGAAATCTCCAAGTGGAACCAAGAACTATCAATGAAATGACACTAATCAGAATCGCAGAAGCTGATTCACCCACCTGCAAATATCTATATATGGATCACTCATCCTAGAGATCAAGACAGCTGGAATTTTGTATTTTGTAAGGAAGTGTTGTTGGTTTCTCTGTGAAACATTGTATTGTTGGGTGATCTAGCTTTTCATGAGGTGAAGAGGGCTTTCATGCTAGGAGGATGGCGCTAGATCAGACTGCTGGGTTGTAATCCTCTCTTCTACTACTTCTATCAATAAAGATATTTGAGTTTTCCTCCATATACTTATATATTTTTGAATCTTCTATTGGTGTATGCATTTGTATGGTTAATATACATCTGATCCTATATTGCTTATGGTTATAGATCTCTATGCTTTGATGGTATTACGATGCTTTGACTCTACAGGAGTTCTTTGAAGCGGGACAAATGAGGAAGGGGTGGCGAATCTCTGTCAGAGGAGGGAGAAAACAAGCAAGGATACAAGTGAAAGACTGAGGTTGGTACTCTCTGCTTCTCTCTCATCTATTTCTCATAAAGGAAAATGCAAGTAACTTTAGTTTGTTTGTTTCTAAGATAGCTACCCATCTTAGTGGGACTAGCAGCTCTAAATGGACACTATCTTTCCCGATAACAAAATGGCAACTCCACTGGGGAATGGATAGTTTGATTGTTGGTTACTGTTGTTTGCTTTATAAACTATAGACGGAGCCTGAAGTTAATCCAACTAGCCTTCAAACTGATTTTACTATGCAACTGCAAAGTAGATAAACACTGCTTTAGTCAATCTCCGAGTTAGTTTATGGACTGAACATTTGAATTGGAAACATCATAAGTGCCCTGGTGATAGCTCAAATAATCTCATTAGATCAGCCCCTATACTTTGTGTTTGTTGTCTATCATTAGCTTAGCCTAAATCTCTGAACTTAGCTGCAAATTGTGAGTGAAAACCAAGCTCAGTCTTGTCCTTGGACCATTGCACTGTCTCTCATTGCAACCTGGATGCATCGCACCTCCCGTATGTTGCAGGTGAGATGCATCCCCGTTTCCCTGTGTTATAGGTGTGATGATTGAATGAGACTGTTTCTGCCTCCAGATTTTGGTTTTCCTTCATTGTTTTTAGCTCTATTCAGTAGTTTTTTGTCTATAATCAGTATATCATTGTTGAAACTCTCTTTCTTTGCATTATTCAGCCTCCATTGGTAAATAATTGTGAATGTTTTTTATGTATTTTTCATCATTTACATTTCTCCTTTGCAAACAATAGCTTAATCGAACTGTTGTCTTTTGATTTGAAAGTGTCGCAAGTGTCGTTTTCAGTCAATGAAAATAGTGTCGTAAAGTCTTCCTCTTTTAGATAGTCAATTACACTTTTGCCATTGTATTTGATTTGACTCATCAATTCTTTGAAGTGTCAAAAGCAGTTTTCAAGTTGAAATTGAAAGTGTCGTCTAAATCTTTCGTTTTTGAAAAGAAATTGCTAAAGTGTCACTTTGATAAAAGATAGTTCAGATCTGTACTTAGTTTTCTTTTTGTCATTCTCACATTAAGGATACTGAAAAAAAAAAAAAAAAAAAAAAAAAAAAAAAAAAAAAAAAAAAAAAAAAAAAAAAAAAAAACAAAAAAAAAAAAAAAAAAAAAAAAAAACAAACAAACAAACAAACAAACAAATACATGCATGTGCATTTGCATTTAGACTGCATGCGGAAATTGATTTAGGACAATGCATCTTAGTGTGTCCTCTCTTCTCTATGTTGAAAGAATTTTACTTCTCTTTCCTTAGTAGCTAGTATTTTCATTGCGAAAAGAAAATAAACAATTGTTTATCATCTTAGATTGCATATTTAGGAATTTTATATCTACATCACCTCGTGAACCTTAAAGGAAAACTTCTTAAGAAAAATCAACTGTAAAATAAACCTCAATGAACATCAAAACGCTTTGGAACCTAACGCACAACATCTAGAAGTCTAGACTAGAGATCTATTCCAGCATCATAAAGCTAGGTAACTATCGTTTTCATCGTAGGTTGGGTGATTCCTCCTCTTTGATTAAATAAGTGCCAGTACAGACTTGTGCTTCCACGTACTGTCGAGAATATATTGGGAGACCACAATAGGTTATATCCTTTATCCTTAGGAAGCCATGTCTGTCGCCCTATCGATCACAATGCACTAAACACAACATTCGGGAAGATTGACTGTCATACGTAAAAATTATTATGCAGTTTTGCAATTGGTTTTGTAATCCCTCTGTCTAGATTTCTAGAATAGTCACTTTTGTTCCTTTTCAGACCCCTTAAAATAAAAGGTCCTTCTGAGCACTTGTCACTTCAGGCCCATTAAAAATTGAAGGCGACTAGAGTCATCTTTAACTTTTCTCTACTCTTAAAAATTGAAAAAACAAGTTGTGTCAAAGCGTCTTAAAACTCATTTAATTTGGAATAACATTTTCCCTTTTTTATTTTGAGTTGATCAAGTAATCTGCAATCGTGGAAGAAAGTCAATCAAAACCCCATCGTTCACAGAGACTAACGAGTCAACCATCTTTGACTTCAGAAATGAAACCATTCCAAGCCAAGCGATCTCGTTTAACTGGGTCAAAGTCTCCTGGTTTATTTGAAACTTGTCTTTCAACATCCTCAGAGACTCCAGTTACTCCAACTATTTATGGTATCCCTGCCTCTACAGAAGAAGTTCCGCAGTTAAAAGAGGACATTAAAATTGATCCTAGTGTAATCGTAAACACTTCTATTCCTGAACCATCTCCATCTAGGGCTGATTTGGAAGATGTCACCCCTCCAACATTTTTCGTTGCAGATTCTATACCTTCTTCGGCACCAGAATATTTTACGGACCTAACGGTCTGCATATTCCACCTAGACTAATTGCTATAGAAGAGATTGTAGAGGATCTTCCATCCAGTATTCCATTGCATTTTGGAACTAGGATCTACCTATATCCTTCTACTATAGAATTTAATCACCCTTCATTGCAAGTTTCTGTAGAATCGCTAGGAAATATTTTGGATAGACTCGATATGTATGAACAACCATCGACATCTAGGACCGTGTCATCCAATACAGCAACAAAAAAACCTCCTTCCGCCACTCTGATAATGTTTTCTGGTGTACCACTTGTCCCAACTAGTTCTCAACCTCTAGATGGAGTCCACCCAAGCACTGTTTTGATAGTATGGTCTATTCCTATTTGTTCATCCAGAAACTTATCTATAATTTCTTATCTTGAGTCTTAGCAAATTGACCCTTCACAGTAGTATCAATTTGGGTAGTCGAGTCTCCAAAGGCCAATTTTCCCTTTGAACACTGGATTTATGCCATATGGGGGGTAGTATGCCTTTTCATTGTTCCCTCCAGGAGAACAACCATATGAGACTTCACAACAGAATTCGGGTCAAGCTGGAATCGCATCCAGTGGTTGGGTACCAATATTGCCTCAACAACCGAGAGTTGTATATTCAATGCAACAAAATCAACCTGTGTCGAACATTCCCACTACACTGGCTATTGTGACGGTGTCGCAAGTACAAGCACTGCCTATTGTATGTCAACCTCCAGTCTCTCAGGTTTTAATACAACAGCCTCTTGTCTCTATGACTTAATCACAACTGCTGATTAGTGGCTCCTTAACTGAAGCAACTCAGGCTCAAACGGGTACTATAACCCCTCATCTTGGTCAAACATCCAGTATTGGGCAATAGAAAATGGTCTCACATCCATGGTTGGTGCAATATCAACAACCGCAATTCCAGCAAGCTTACCGAGGACCTAAGCAACAAAGCTTTGTAGGTAATGGGCAGCCATATATTCAAAACAATTACCAACAATAATATTATAATGGTTACGCCCATCAACCTTATCAAAGTTATCAGCATCAAATACATTATGCTGGTATGCAAAGACCTATGGCTCAGGCGATCCCATCTTATCGTGGGTATGCTTCGCTAAACCTGAATCAACAGTTGCCTTTCGTAGCAACTTTAGAATGACCAGACCTTAATTGGCTAACAAATGATCCAATTGCTTATGCCCCTTGGTGGCCGCCAATTCCTCATAAAATTCAATCAAATATTCCTAAAGTCAATGGAAATCCGGGTGAAGATCCATCGAATCATGTGATGACCTTTCATCTATGGTGTTTGTCCAACACTCTCAATGATGATTCGATTAGGCTTCACCTTTTCAGTGAACGTTAACTGGTTTGACAGCAAAATGGTACATAAAATTGCCTAGAGCTTCATTCGATAACTTCAGCGCCCTTGCCACCACCTTTTTAACCCATTTTTAGTTACCTATAAGGTACGAAACATGAATGGAGATTCTTACCAATTTTAAGCAGATGACAACCACTCACATATCTGATCATATTCATGAGTGGCGACATCGTCATAGAATGGTAAAGACATATGTTCCTGATCAACTATTAGCTTAATGGTTTATTAAGACATTGTTACCTTCTATTACAGAAGATGTGGCCAAGAGAGGAGTTTCCATTGAAGAGAAAGTCATTGCTCATGGGCAATATCTAGACTTGATCTATACTCAGTCTCGCACACTCTACGACAAAATTCTTGACTCTTCTAGACCAGAATTTTCCATTCCATCTTCTCCTAAATCGAACAGGGACTCTCATTCCGATGATGGCGTGATTGGTACCTCAAGTACACAAATTGCGAAGGCCTCATCTGGTAAAGCCCTTGTAATTTTCAGTAAAGAGGCAAATGAAAAACTTCCTACCTTGCAGGTTAATGCCATGTTGACCGACGAAGGGAAAGAACCAAAGCAACCAGGGGGAAAAAAGAAAAATAAAAGAAAAAAGAAAAAACAGGATGATTCATCTCCTAAAAAATATTCTGAAAACCCTTCTGGGCAAATGAAACCTAATCGGCCATGTCTCATATGCAATGAGGACCATTGGATGAGAGATTGTCTACATAAAGCTGAGATTAAGAAGTTATTCAAGAGTTCAAAAACCTTTGCGGTATTGACTAATCCGTTTCCAAACCTAGAAACCAATCTGGTTGCTAGAGATAATGCTTCCCCATCCCAAGTGCTTATATTTTCCATTTCGAAATAGAAAAATGATGCTTTGATATCAACAAGGAATAAGGATTATGGGAATCCATAGCTGTCGAACAACAAGGTTGCACATCAACCTAGTAGTTCGACAACAACTTCAACCGAAGTTATGCCACCCATCATTCCTATGCTAACAATAAAGCTGCCAAGGGGAGTAGTACACAAATTGAAATTTAATCCTCGTGCTCGAGCAACACATAATTATAATATAGTAGAGGATCTAGCCCAATCACCATCCACTATGTCGACACTTGAAGTACTGCAAAATTGCCCCTCCCGAAAGCAGGCTCTATTATCAGCAATAGGTGGGATTGACCTAGTGGATTCCAATCTTGTGGCCTTTAATCATAAAGGATACAAACCTCAATTACCGGCTCAAGTCACTTTCCTCATACAAGTGAAAGCCCTCAACAAAATTGTTCATCGAACAATTATTGATGAGGGGGCATCTACATGCATTATGTCAATGAGTTGCAAGAAAACGTTAGGCTCACCAACCTTGTCGCAATCATCAATACATTAAAAGCATTCGATGGACAAACATACACCCCATACGGGATTTTAAGTAACTTGTAAGTTGAACTGGGGGGCAAGACAGTAGAAATTGACGTCGAAGTTATCGATGAAAACATCAATTACAATATCCTACTAGGAAGGCCCTGGGTTTATGCTATGGTTGCAGTTGTGTCAACATACTTTAGAAAGATTCCATTTCCTTTTTAGGGAGGAATTACAATCGTTGATCAACAAACCTTCCTCCCCAATAGTTCACAAGTTACAAGAAGCATTCCAATGATCCATGGAAGCTCTCATTCACTCCAAAACATCGGAGTAGGCCTCCTAAAAGACCCAACCTTAATGGGTACTTTTGCCCTACCGCCTCTGAGTAATCTAGCGGAAGTGACCACGGTGGAAACCTGCAATATCATATCTTCTATATCTACAAAGACTTAGAATATTTACGAACATGATGTTAGCATGGATCATGACCAGGTATTGCCTCCAAGAACAATAGAAATACTGTAGCAATCAATTTTCTCGGCCTGGGCAGCAAACCCAAATCAACGCTCATCGAGTGTTTAGATAGATAGGTCTAAGGAATATGGTACCTCTTCAGATCCTTGGTCGCATGTACATTCTACAGATGAAGGAATTGTTCAGTCAATGATGTTAGGAGAGGAACCATGGGAAGATAACCACCATCATTCCCATCTTCCGAATTACCACGAAGATTGTTCCAGCAACCTTAATCATCCTTCAGTTTTTGATTTTCTATCAAATACTGTAAATATGCTGGATTCCGAGTGAAATCTATCCAATATTGAAGAAATTATCGCCATAAATATCTTGACCAAACAAGATGTTGTAGAGAATATTCATGTTGAAAAATCTTACTCTTCTTCAAAACTGGAAATATCTTGCACTCTCTTTTTCTAGTTCAGAGATGTCTTTGCATGGTCATATGAATAAATTACATGCATTGACTCGAGCATAGTTGAACACGAAATCAAGATGTATCTAGATGTGAAACCGGTACGACAACAACTTCGGTAGGTGCACCCCAAGAAAGCCGCTGCCATCAAGGTATAAGTTGAAAAACTTTTACATGTTGGTTTCATTTACCCAGTTCCTCTAACTGATTGGGTATCAAATATTGTTCCTGTGACGAAAAAACAAGGAACAATTAGAGTGTGCATTGACTACAGGGATGTAAATCAAGCTTATCCAAAGGAAAACTACCATACACCCTTCATCGACCAGATAATTGATGAATGTGCCGGATGCGAAATCTTTTCATTCATCGATGGATTTTCTAGGTATAATAAAATAAATATCCACCCAGAAGATTAGTCGAAGACTGGATTTATATGTCTGTGGGGCACATCCATGTACCGCAAGCTACCTTTCGGTTTAAAGAATGCAAGGGAAACTTTTCAGAGGGCTATGAATTATGCCTTCCATGACATCAAGAACATCGTTCAACTGTACTTCGATGATATACTGGCTCATTCGTGAAAGTGGACTGATCATCTGTAGCATTTGAGAGCTATATTTCTACGTTGCCGACACTACAAGATACGACTCAATCCGCACAAGTGTGTGTTTTGTGTTGGTTTTGGTCGTTTACTTGGCTTTGTGGTTTCAAAGGACGGGATTCATCTTGACCTATGTAAGGTTCAGGTGATCGTCGATATGCCTCCACCTTCAAATTTGCTTCAGATTCAAAAACTCCACGAGAAAGCAAACTTTGTAAGGAGGTTCATTCCAAATTATGTCGAACTTGCTAAATGTTATATGCGTCTTTTGAAAAAAGAAGTGATCTTTAACTGGGATCAGGTTCCGCAAGCTTCCTTTGACGCTCTAAATAAATCTCTAATAAAATCATCAATAATGTACACTCCTGACTATCAAAAAGACTTTAACCTATATCTAGTTGCAACAAATACGACCATCGCAATGGTTTTAGTTCAAGAAGATAATGGAATGGAACATCCTGTATATTATTTAATTTGAAACTTAAATGATATAGAAAGAAAGTACTCCTATGTTGAAAAGCTGGCTATTGTAGTTGTTTAAGCAGTATAGAGATTTCGAGACTATATCCTCTTTCGTAAAACAACAATTTTGTCAGATTGCAACCCTATGACTTACATTCTATTGCGTCAGTTACTTGGGGGAAAATATTTGAAATGGATAGCCATTTTGCAAGAGTTTGATCTGGAATTCGTAAAATCCAAATCAAAGAAATCTTTGGTTTTCGCGAAGTTACTATGTGACTTCCCATTGTCATCCAACGATTCAACATCCAAAGTATCAATCGTGGATGAATATTTGTTTCTAATATTGTCGAGTGATCTGTGGTATGGAGATATAATCATCTATCTCCAAAGCCAAACATACAGGCCTAACAATTCTCGCTCATAACAACGACGTACTCGATACCAAGCAAAAGACTACATGATCGTTGGTGATACACTTTACCGTCGTGGTATCGATACAGTTCTATGAAGGTGCCTCACCCATGAGGAGGCCGAAAAAGTCCTGAACGATTGTCATTTAGGCACGTGTGGGGCGCATGAATCTGGTTATGCTACGATGCAAAAGATTTTACAAGTAGGTTACTTATGGCCAACAAGGTTCAAATATTGCATAACCACAGTTAGAAGTTGCCATGCTTGTCAAATGTTCGACCACAATACCAGAATACCACCCGCACCTCTGCATCCAGTGGTTGTTATTGTACCGTTCGCCAAATGGGGCATAGATTTCATGACATGTAACCCCACCTTGGCTGGGGGGCACAGGTATATCATAGTCACAACTGACCATTTTACAAAATGGGCCAAGGTGATGCCTACATTAAACAACAACGGTGAAACGACTGTTCTTTTCTTTTTCAATCATGTAGTCTCTAGATTCGGTGTTCCACAAGCTATAGTCACAAATCATGGATCGAATTTCCTCAATCACATGATGTTTGAATTGCTACCAAATTAGGACTGTCCCACGAAAGTTCTACTCTGTATTATCTGCAAGCTAACGTACAAGTTGAGGCGATCAACAAAATCTTGAACCGCATGCTGGAAAGGACGATTGGAGTCCACAAGCGGAGTTGGTACCTAGTCCTATACTCGCCCTTATGGGCATATAGGACATCGGTGAGAAATGCAACCAGATTTACACCCTTTTAGCTGGTGTATGGCCTGGAAGTGGTCTTGTCGGTTTTGTGGGAAATTTCATCTCTCAAGCTCGCACTCGACCTTCTCCCAGAACATCAAAGGAAGAAGCTCGTTTATTGGAACTAATCCAATTGGATGAAACCCATCGTGATGCCTCCTTGGCTAATGAGGCTCATAAGAAATGAGTCAAGGCATAGTTTGAAAAGAATGTCAAATCCTGTCTTCTCAAAAGGTGACTTGGTCTTACTTTACGACTAGGAATCCGATAAATTGGGAGCAGGTAAGTTCCAATCATTGTGGATGGGTCCCTACATTGTTAAGCCAGTCTTAGCAAAACCATCCTATGAGCTAGTAGATTATGATGGGATTCCATTGTCGCAACCTTGAAACGGGTTGTACCTTAAGCATTACTATGCTTGATTAAGTGTAGTAATCTCTTTATATGCTTTTGTTACATTTTTTGTTTTCATCAAGAGTGATCGTTTTGGTTAGGTAATCCACTTTTTCATTTGTTGCAGATGTCAATCCTATTGGAATCATTTGTCAGATACACAAACGGATCTAGTCACAGTGCACAGAACCTATCTTCTATAACTTGGGCCATCTTTGATCTAAGTGGTGAGTTGGTGAGTTTCAGAGGGGTATGTATTGGTCGGTCAATGAACAACATCGTTGAATATAGTGCATTGATAGAGCTTCTCTATGATACCGTCACACATGGCATATGCTGACTTGTTGTCAAGCTAGACTCACAACTCCTCATCCTACAGCTTACCGGCATCTATTCCGTTCGGAATCCAGCTATCTATCGTATGTTCCTAAGGGTCAGGATTTTGGAAAGGAAGTTTGATTCTATTCAATATCAACACATTTGCAGAAACTTAAACACATTAATTGATTCATTAGCAAAGTATGTGTTAGATAGATATTTGCAACATTTATGAAAGAGAATCATTTCAAACATTGGCATGAGGATCACATAACTTAACCAAAATAAAGCTCTGAAAATCAAAAACAAACATAATTGTTTATAGTTTTTACAAAATGTTATGTGTCTAGGACGAAATCGGTCATACGACCGAAAACTCAAAAATGCAGGAAAGCACCCTAGACTAATGGTGCTGGTGATAACAAGTCACCGCCTGTGTGATCATATGTAAGAGCCTAGTCCAGCGACTCGGTACGCTAGTAGTATGGCGTTGTAATCTCAGAGATAACTCATCGGTCCTCACATCCTAAATACCAGTGGTGAGGCCCTCAATCTGATCCTGCAATACTGAAAGGGTCTCGGCTACATCCAGATCGTGAAAGACAACCCTCCCTACAGCCTCTCCTACTAGAACGACAGTTGCTACCCTCGGGCATCCTGCTGGTCGCACTGGTCGAATATCTACACAAATACATGGGTTTGATTAGTCTTGATAACATTTAAAAAACAAAAGAACATTATAAAAGAAATAAACAGAGATGTGGTCAAATATTTGTACCTATAACACCCCATTGCTCGCCAATTGGCAGCACCAAAACTGGGTCGCCCCAAAAATCCATCTCGGCATATGGATACTTGGCATAAACCATTTTCTGACGGTTGAACCACTCAAAGAAGGCATCAAAGAATAAAATCTGTGACTCACCAGTGTGTCTGGCCATAAGATCAACCCATCTCTGAATCCGTGGTTTTGTCGGTGTTGGCACTCTGAGTGAAATGTATTGTGGCTGCATCAGTGGGATCTTCTCAAAGGTGAAAGTGGTCAGAATAGAACCATAACCAAAGTTATTAGATCTTCCATTCTTCACCTTGGTATGTTGTTCTTTTATCGCCAAAAGTACTACATCACACCAGTTGAATACCTTTGGTTCAAGGAATTCCAAGGCATACTGCATATAGGACCCGTTGGCCAAGTGAAAAAACACGCTACCAGCCAATCTCACAAAGGTGAATAAGATAGTCATCAAGGACGAGTCAGTGACATCTCGAATACTGATCTTGCTGTCCCTACTCAGCTGAGATCCATCTGTACAGAATCGGTGAATATAATCCCTCACGGATTCGCTCCCACGGGAAGAACCTGATAGTGAGAGAGGGGCACCACATGTCGATAAATCGATCAAGAAGTAGATATCCTCAAGAGTCAAAGGAATGGATTTACCCCTAATCTGAAACACTTGGTTGGTAGGATCCCATGCATCGAGAATATATTGCAACAAGTTGATTTGTTGCCTCATTCTGGATATGCAGAAGAACTTGAGCAAGCCACAGTTCCGCACTGCAGTCACCATACCTAGATCATGTAAGGCGATCATATCCTCTTCTTCATGCTCGTGTTCACACCATGTAATGACCATCTTGATCCGATGAATCTCTGAAAAACAAACAAGAGAGGATCCTGATTTAGGCAAAAACAAGCAAAATTGCCATGAAAAATCAGTGCATAAACTTTCCTCCTTGCACCCATCACACCCTAGCTATGTACTGGGTGGGATGCATACTGACTGGCCAATGGCCAGCTCAGTATGCATTGCACCTTTCGATGTGTACTAGGTGCGATGGGGAGAGAACGAAATGTTCAAACCCTAGAGGCCCAGAAAGACAGGAAAATATGGTCAGAATCAGAAAAAAGTAAGAATTAAATTGAAGAGCTCAGCATTAGCTCCTACCTGGTCTAGATGGCACCGAAAATAGTCCACAAAATCTCCTAGAATCAGCTGATGAAAATCGAGGGGGAAAACACCTCCAGAGCTCCAACAATCCCAAATTTTAATGAAATTGTAAAATGAGAGGTAAAAACTACTTTTATGTTACTATTCACGTAATTCAAGTAAGGTATTTGTTTTTTAACTCATTTTTCAAGCATGTATTTACATTTCTAATCTGTTTGATGGAGCAATTGAATAGGTAGTACGACCATCAAGAGAACATAGTGTTAATGGTGAACCAAACATCTATAACTATTATCATGAGCAATGTTTCCACAAAGTTCAAGCTCGTTAAAAAAAAAACCTAGCTATGAGCATATGTTCCCCGAACGTTCAAGCTGATTAAAAAATGAACCCACTTTTGGTAAATAATCTTTTTGATTGCATTACTATCAGCTTTTGAGCCTTGGTCATGTTCTTACCATCACCTCCACTTTTTAGCCAATCATACGCCTCCACTTGATTGTTTACCCTTTTGAGGAACATTTGCGACGAGTGATTCTGTTAGCCACCTTCTTTACACTGTCATGATTGAAAAGTTGCAAACCTTACCTGGAACTAGTTTCTACCTGAAAATATCACTCGTTCCTCAAAGATGAGTCTCTTTTAAGCTCTTTTTAGACTCGTAAAATATAAAAATATTGCCGAGCAATTGGCCTCTCCAGATCGTTAAAGTGATTGGAAGTGCCATCCCTCCTCTATATTTTAATATTTTTGGACCAGAGGGATCATTACACAAAAAGATCAAGTGTTTGTCCTTTTCGGCTCGTTAAAGTGATCAGAAAGGTCATCCCTTTCATAATATTTTATACTTTTTCGGACTTAAGGGATTATACTACGAAAAAGGATTACTGGAGTTCCCTTTCCATCTTTTTTTATACTCTCTAAAACTAAAAAGGACCGAGTTATATTTGTCATTAAACTCATTAAAACAATAGCGACAAACTTGTCCATTACAGACAAGAGCAAGTTTCACTTTCGCTAGGCTCGCTAAAACATAGTGACAGGTTTGCCTGAAGGGCAAATTATAGAACAAGCATGTGTTATCCTCCTCAAGCTTGACAAAAATAAAGAGGTGTTGGTCAGCAATGATTGGAGAAAAAATGGGAAGAAAACTTGAAGAACTTCATTGGTAGCAGGTTTCTCTTCAACATGACACTTTCACTCTGTCACCATGATTAAGTTGGGTTGGGTTATTTCGTTCACCAGTAATATCACCATTGGTCCTCCGTACCATCGATTTTTGGGGTTAACGCTACCAGTCCATTTTTAGTGTCACTGATATGTTCAAGAGAGGTCGCTTAGAGAACTCACCAACCCAGCTTACGCATCATCTGCTGCAATACCTTCACGGTCCATTCTTTCATGACTGCCACCCTGAACCTTGTATCATCAGATCGTTTTCACCTTCACAAAATCATTTGCTCTATTCTGTGTCGTAGATGTGGGATTCATTAAGGCCCTCCTATGATGGGTCACTTCTTTTTTACATCAGCTAATTATCCAAGAAGTGGACTTAGGAACAACCCTTTTAGTACTTTAAAGCTTGCATGCCTCAATGGAAAGTTTCTCACTTTCGGCGACAGGTTTACATCAAAGGCCTTCCACTGAAAGATTTTGCATGGTGTTCGACATTGAATCATGTATTCACACCACGTGAATTGTAGCAATACCTTGAGGGTCATTATCATTATTGATGATCCCTCTTGCGCCTGTTAACAACTTACATCATTGGCTGGTAATCAGGCGATGTCTTTCCATGTTCGACATCAGAACATCTTTTCACATGGATCAACTTGTACTTCCGGCGAAGATTGAACGAGTTTGAAGACCCCGGATCTAGTTTCATCCATCCGGGCTATGATATATTCAGTAAAAATAAAGATATCAAATTTACATCATAGTTGCACAGTTAATCATCCAAGCCAAGGGATTATCGCTCTACCAGAATCATCAATCTGCCACGTAGACGGTTATCTATCCTATGTACATGAAAAATGAATTTATAAAGATGAGCACGGGAATTACCGCCTTAGATAGAACATGAAAATATTATGAAGATAATGTATTGTATTGTATCTTATTACAGGTCACCTTCCAGTTAAAAAAACCTTGTTTCCTCATGATAAATCATTTCACCCGACATCAGAAGATTTACGACCTCATGCTTTAGGGGGCAACCGTTATAGACATATTTGGGCACTGCAACCCCAATCACATATGTACATAAACCAAGCGATTCTAAGCCCTTAAAAGTGTTGTTTCATACCCTAAAGGAACAAGGTCAACTAATTACATCATTTCCAAGAAGTTCTCCCTAAAAAACTACTCAGAACTGGTCAAAAAACTAGACCATACAGATTGCTCCATACTGAGGGTGCGATCCATCTCACCTATCACATGCAAAGGGTGCGATGCATACTAAAAATCTCTTCTATAGGGTGTGATGAGTGAGATCAGACAAACGGCAAAGGTAGTTTACAAGGTGGAAACCCAGAGAACCTTCTAGAAAATGCTCATTTGACACTTGCCTCTCTGAATTCACCCAGGGATGAGTAAGAGATCATGAAATATCCAAGTGGAACCAAGAACTATCAGTGAAATGACACTAATGAAAATCCCAGAAGCTGACTCACCCACCTGCAAATATCTATATATGGATCCCTCATCTTAGAGATCCAGAAGGCTGGAATTTTGTATTTTGTAAGGAAGTGTTGTTGTCTTCTCTGTGAAACATTGTATTGTTGGGTGATCTAGCATTTCATGAGGTGAAGAGGGCTTTCATGCTGGGAGGATGGTGCTGGATCAGACCACTGGGTTGTAATCCTCTCTTCTACTACTTCTATCAATAAAGATATTTGAGTTTTCCTCCATATACTTGTATATTTCTGAATCTTGTATTGGTGTATGCATTTGTATGGTTAACATACATCTGATCCTATATTGTTTATGGTTATAGATATCTATGCTTTGATGGTATTATGCTGATTTGACTCTATAGGCATTCTTTGAAGCAGGACAATTGAGGAAGGAGTGGCGAAGCTCTGTCAAAGGAGGGAGGAAACAAGCAAGGAGACAAGCGAAAGGCTGAGGTTGGTACTCTCTGCGCCTCTCTCATCTATTTCTCATAAAGGAAAATGCAAGTAACTTTGGTTTGTTTGTTTCTAAGATAGCTACCCATCTTAGTGGGACTAGTATCTCTGAATGGACACTAGTTTTCCTAATAACACGCAGCATGCCACTCAATTTCAGGCAACACTCCACTTTACTTTATGCAAGATCACACTCAATTGCAAGAAGCACCCCACTACTAGACCTCCCACTAATTCCTCCATCAATTGCAACTATCTTAATTGATTTTAACTTAGTTAGATTGAATTATATAATTAAAATTCAAACTAAACTCAACAATAGTCCTAATTGTAGGAGACACTCTACATGACTCTAATTAGACCCCGAACTCGAATTAAGAGATATAACTAAGTCAAATTAACCTAGTTAACTAATACAAGTTGTCATGGGAGGTGGAATTACAATTTATTCCCAATTTAATTCAAAGGAAAATTAAATTAGGTTTTTTCCTTCATGTTATTTTTAACATTTCTTGTTGTTATTTTAAAGACTCCCTCTCAAAAAGAAAAGAATTCAATTATATCCCGATCTAGTACCTTTGGAATTTTCTACATGCAATTCTTGTCACTATTGTTGTTGCTACTTCAACATCTGCAATTGAAAATCATAAAAAAATAAAATTGAATCAATTATGTTTGCAATTGTCTAATGGGAAACTTATTCTACTACTGACCCTCCTTCTCTGTTGTCAACATTACGCTGCACTCCTCTATATCTCGCTCGCACTAAAGGTAATCATCCATGAGGCAAAAACAACTCAATGGACTATGCCCTCTTAGGACTATGGTTTCATAGCACTCCTCTTCACACCTTGAGGTATGGATTGATGTGCTCCCTCTTCCCACTTGGCTCTGTTGAAATGTGGCAACAAGAATATTCCAATTTTAATTTGTTCTTGAATTAAAATTGTGAATTAAAATCGAATTTAGTGTTACTAGATACTTGGAAATAATTAATTAACTCATTTTGAATTAATTAGTTGGACAAATTCAAGTTTGAAGTCTTTCTGAAGTCATGCAAAATTTATCCCTTAAATTAAGGAGATAAGATTGAGTTATAGTTGATTTGTAATTAGTTAACTTAGTTTACTGAGTTAAGTCGAGTTAAATTAGTTCCAAATTGTTTGAGGAACTAATTGTGAGTTATCAGTCACTTGATGCATGCAAGAAATCAACTGGCACCCACATAACTAAAGATTCCCTCATTAGTAGCTCATGCATGTCTATTTTTAGAAATACCTAGTTGAGATTAAAGACAATGATAGTGTACTATTAGTTGAATGTGTTTTCTTATAAATAAAACTCATTGTTTTCGGGAAAACTAGTGTCGCTATTTGATCTGCTAGTCCCACTAAGACGGGTAGCTATCTTAGAAACAAACAATTCAAAGCAACTTGTGTTTCCTTTATGGACGATAGATAAGAGAGAAGTAGAGAGCACCAACCTCAATCTTTTGCTTGCCTCCTTGCTTGTTTCCTCTCTCCTTTGATAGAGCTTTTTCCACTCCTTTCTCACTTGTCCCACTTCAAAGAACACCTGTAGAGGCAAAATAGCAAAATACCATAAAAGCATAGAGATCTATAATGCCATAAACAATGTAGAATCAGATGTACATTAACCATACAATTGCATCCACAAATACAAGATTTATAGGTACACAAGTATATGGAGGAAAACTCAAATAGCTTTGTTGATAGTAGAAGTAGAAGAGAGGATCACAACCCAACTGTCTAATATAGCATCATCCTCCCAGCATGAAAGCCCTCTTCACCTCATGAAAAGAAAGATCACCCAACAATACAATGTCTCAAGAGAAACCAACAACACTTCCTTACAAATTACAAAATTCCAGCCTCTGGATCTCTAGGATGAGGGATCCATTTATAGATATTTGCAGAGGGGTGAGTCAGTTTCTGGGTTTTTTATTAGTGTCATTTCACTGATAGTTCTTTGTTCCACTTGGAGATTTCATGATCTCTTACTCATCCTTGGGTGAATTCAGAGAGGCAAGTGTCATATGAGTTGTTTCTAGAAGATTCTCTAAGTTTCCACCTAGAAAACTGCCTCTACCATTTGTATGCTCTCGCTCATTGCACCCTACATAAGGGATTTTTAGTATGCATCACACCCCTTGTGTGTAACAGATGAGATGCATCACACCCTTAGCATGGAGCAGTCTGTATGGGCCAGTTTTGACTAGTTCTGAGTATTGTTTTAGAGAGAACTTCTGGGAAATGACGTAATCAGTTGACCTTGATCCTTTAGGGTTTGAAACAACACTTTTAGGGGTTTCAGAGCCCTTGGTTTATCAACATATGTGATTTTGGTTGTAGTGCCCAAATATGTCTATAACAATTGCCCCCTAAAGCATGAGGTCATAAATCTTCTGATGTCTGGTGAAATGCGTTATCATGAGGACACGAGGATTTTCAAATTGGAAGGTGACCCGTATAAAATACAATACAATACATTATCTTCATATTATTTTCATGATCTAGCTGAGGCGTGCATTCCCATGCTCAGCTTTATAAATTCATTTTCATGTACATAGGATAGACAACCATCTGTGTGGCAGACTGATGATTCTGGTAGAGCCATCATCCCTTAGCTTGGATGATCATCTGTGCACCTATGGAGTACATTTGATGTATTTATTTTCCTAAATATATCATAGATCAGATGGATGAAACTAGATCCGGGGTCTTCAAACTCATTCAATCTTCGCTCGATGTACAAGTCGATCCATGTGAAAATATGTCCTGAAGTCGAACATGGAAAGACATCACCTGATTACCAGCCAATGATGTAAGCTATTAACAGGAGTGAGAGGACTCCCCGAACACCACTTGGGCAAAATCTTTTGGTCAAAGGCCATTGATGTAAACCTGTCGCCAGAAGTGAGAAACTTTCCATTGAGGCATGCAAGCTTCAAAGTACTGAAAGGGTTCTTCTTAAGTCAACTTCTTGGATAATGAGCTCATGTCGTAGGAGTGCCTTAATGAATCCCACATCTATAACATGAAATGAAGCATATGATTTTCTGGAGGTGAAAACGATCTAATGATACAAGGTTTAGGGTGGCGGTCATTAAAAATGGAGCGTGAAGGTATTGCAGTGGATGAGGCGTTAGCTGGGTTGGTGAATTCTCTTAGTGACTTCTCTCGAGCATATCAGCAACACTGTGATGGATCAGTAGCAATAACCCCATGGATGGTACAGAGGACCAATGGTGATGGTGAATGGAATAACCCAATGCGACTCAATCATGGTGATGGAGTGAAAGTGTCATGTTCAAGAGTGACTTGGTACCAATGAAGTTCTTCAAGTTTTCTTCCCTTTTTCCCCAATCATTCCTGACCAGTACCTCATTATTTTTGTCAAGCTTGAGAAGGATAACATATGTTTGTTGTATAATTTTCCCTTCAGACAAACTTGTCGCTCTATTTCAGCGAGTTTAGCGACAGTGAAACTCACTCTTGTCTGGATAGACAAATTTGTCGCTATTGTTTTAATGAGTTTAACAACAAAGACAACTCAGTCCTTTTCATATTTAGAGGGTTTGAAAAGATATGGAAAGGAAACTCTAGTAGTCCTTTTTCATGGTATAATCCCTTAAGTTTGAAAAAGTATAAAATAATACGAAAGGGATGACTTTTCAATAGTTTTAGCGAGCTGAACAAGACAAGTGATCGATCTTTTAGTGTAATGATCCCTCAAGTCCAAAAATATTAAAATATAGAGGAGGGATGGCACTTCCATTTACTTTAACGAGCTGGGAAGGCCATTAGCTCGGTAATATTTTCATATTTTACGAGTCTAAAAAGAGCTTAAAAGAGACTCGTTTTTTAGGAACAAGTGATGTATCCGAGTAGAAATTGGTTCTAGGTAAGTCTGGAACTTCTCAAACACGGCAATGTAACGAGGGTGGCTAATAGAAACACTCGTTGATGCTGTTCTTCAAAAGGGTAAACAATCAAGTGGAGGTGTATGATTAGCTAAAAGAGTGGAGGTGACGATAAGAACACGACCAAGGCTCAAAAGGCTGATAGCAATGTGATCACAAGGTTATTTACCGAGGGTGGATTCATTTTTTAATGAGATTGAAACTTTTAGAAACTATGCTCAGTGCTAAGTTTATTTTTTAATGAGCTTGAACTTTGTGTAAACATTGCTCGTTATAATAGTCAAAGATGTTCAATTCGCCATTAACACTTTGTTCTTGAAGATTGTACTACCTGTTCAATTTCTCCATCAAATTTATTGGAAATGTAAATACATGCTTGAAAAATGACTTAAAAACCAACATCTTACTTGAATTACGTGAACAGTAACATAAAAGTAGTTTTACCTCTCATTTTTACCATTTCACTCAAATTTGGGATTGTTGTAGCTATGGAGGTGTTTTCCCCTTGATTTTCATCAGCTGATTCTGGAATATTTGGTGGACTATTTTTAGCGTCGTCTGGACTAGGTAGGAGCTAACCCTGAGCTCTTCAATTGCATTCTTTCCTTTTCTAATTCTGATCAGCTTTTCCTATTTTTATAGGTCTCAGGGGTTTGAACAATTCGTTCTCTCCCCATCGCACCTGGTATGCATCAAAAGATGTGATGCATACTAAGCTGGCCATTGGCTAGTCAGTATGCATCCTATCTTGTACACAACCAAGGTGTGATGGGTGTAGGAGGAGAAGTTTATGCAATGTTTTTCCATGGAAATTTTGCCTGTTTTTGCCCAAATCAGGATCATAATTCCTCTCTTGTTTGATTTTCAAAGATTCATTGGATCAAGATTGTCGTTACATGGCATGAACACGAGCATGAAGAAGAGGATATGATCGCCTTAGATGATCTGGGTACAGTTATTGCATTTCGAAACTGTGGCTTGCTCAAATTCTTCCGCATATCCAGCATGAGGCAATAAATCAATTTGTTGTAATATCTTCTCGATGCATGGGATCCTACCAACCAAGTGTTCCGGATTAGAGGTAAATCAATCCCTTTCATATTTGAGAATGTCTACTTTTTTACTGGGTTATCGAGGCATGGCACCCCTCTCTCACTATCAGGATCCGCTCATGGGGGTTAATCCGTGAGGGATTATATTCATTAGTTTTGTAGAGATGGATCTCAGCCGAGCAGGGATGGTAAGATCAGTATCCAAGATGTCACCGATGGGTCCTCGAGGACTATTTTATTCACCTTTTCCAGATTGGCTGGTAGCATGGCTCTTCATTTGGCCAATAGGTCCTATATGCAGTATGCTCTGGAATGACTTGAACCAAAGGTATTCAACTGGTGTGATGCAGTACCTATGGTTATAAAAGAACTGCTATCCAAGGTGAAGAATGAAATATCCAAGAACTTTGGTTAGTGTTCCATTCTGACAGCTTTCGCCTTAGAGAGGATACCACTGACTCAACCACAATACATTTCACTCAGGTTGCCAACACCGAGGGATCTACGGATGCAGAGATGGGTCGATCTCATGGCCAGACATGCTGGTTAGTCACATATTTTATTCTTTGATGCCTTCTTTGAGTGGTTCGACCGTCAGGAGATGGTCACCACCGAGTATCCATATGTTGGGATGGACTTCTGAGGTGACCTGGATTTAGCGTTACCAGCTGGCGAGCAGTGGGGCATTATGGGTAAAATGGTCTGCCTATATCTCTGTTTATTACTTTTATAATGGTCTTGTGTTTTTAAAGGTTATCAAGACTAATTAAACTCATATATGTGTGTAGATATTGGACTAGTGTGACTAGCACCATGCCCGAGGGTAGCAGCTGCCGTTCCTGTAGGAGAGGCTATCCTTCGCGATCTAGACATAGCAGAGACCCTCACAATATTACAGGATCAAATCGAGGGTCTCACCCTTAGTACTCAGGATGTGAGGACCGATGAGTTACCTTTTATATTACAACGCCATACCACTGGAATGTTGATTCGATGGACTAGGCTTTTACGTATGATCACACAGACGATGACTTGCTAGCTTTTCTGCATTTTTGAGTTTTTGGGTCGTATGACCAATTTTGTCCTAGACATAGAACACTTTGTAAAAAACTATAAATAGTTATATATATTTTTGATTTTTAGAGCTTTATTGGTTAAGTTATATGATCCTGATGCAAATGTTGATTGAAAATGCTTTTTCCTTTATAAATGTTGCAAACGTTTATCTAACACATAATTTGCTAATGAATCAGTTAATGTGTTTAAGTTTCTGGAAATGTGTTGATATTGAATAGAATCAAACTGCCTTAGGAACATATGATAGATAGTTGGATTTCGAACAGAATAGACACCAGTAAGTTGTAGGATGACGAGTTGTTAATCTAGACTAATGACAAGTTATCGTATGGCATGTGCGATGGCATCATATAGAAGCTCCATCAATGCATTGTATTCAGTGATGTTGTTTGTTGACCAACCAATCCATATCCCTTTGAAACTCACTAACTCACCGCTTGGATCAAAAATGGCCCAAGCTGCAGAGGATAGATTCTGCGTACTATGACTAGCTCCGTCAACGTATCCAATGAATGAATCCAATAGGTCTGACATCTAAAATAAATGAAAAGTGGATTACCTAACCAAAATGATCACTCTTGACGAAAACAAAAAGTAACAAAAGCATGTAAAGAGATTACTATACTTAATCAAGCATAGTAACGCCTAAGATACAACCCGCTTTGGGGTTGCGATAGTGGAATCCCATGATAATCTACTAGCTCATAGGCTCTTTTTGCTAATACTCATTTAACAATGTAGGGACCCATCCACAATGGTTGGAACTTACCTACTCCAAATTTATCGGATTCTTGATTGTAGAGTAAGACCAGGTCACCATCTGAGAAGACATGGGGTTTGACATTTTTGTCAAATTGTGCCTTGACTCATTTCCTATGAGCTTCGTTAGCCAAAGCGACATCACGACGGGTTTAATCCAATTGGATTAATTCTAAGAAACGGGCCTCTTCCTTTAAAGTTCAGGGGAGTAGGTCGATTGCGAGCTTGAGAGATGAAATTCCACACTGAATCAGTAAGACCGCTTCCAAGCCATACACCAGCTGAAAGGGTGTGAACCCGGTCACATTTCTCACCGATGTCCTATATGCCCACAAGGCTGAGTATAGGATTAAGTGCCAACTCTATTTGTGGATTCCAATCATCCTTTACACCATGCGTTTTAGGACTTTGTTGATGGCCTCAACTTGTCCATTAGCTTGCGGATAATATGGAGTAGAACTGTCGTGGGACAATCCTAATTTTGCAACCAATTCAACCATCTTGTGATTGCGAAAATCTGATCCATGATATGTGACTATAGCTTGTGGAACACCAAATCTAGAGACTACATGATTGAAAAAGAAAAGAGCAACCATTTTTCTGTTGTTGTTTAATGTAGGCATCACCTCAGACCATTTTGTAAAATAGTCGACTGCAACTATGATATACCCATGCGCCCTAGCCAAGGTGGGGTTACATGTCATGAAATCTATGCCCCATTTGGTGAATGGCCCAATAGAAACTACTGGATGCAGCAGTGTGGGTGGTAGTCTGGTTTTGCGGTCAAAGGTCTGACAAGCATGGCAACTTCTGACCGCGATTATATAATCTTTGAATATAGTAGGCTAGAAGTAACCTGCTCGTAAGATCTTTTGTGCCATAGTGTAACCAGATTGATGCCCCCCACACGCACCTGAATGACAATCATTAAGGAATTTTTCATCCTCCTCATGGGTGAGGAACCCTCGCAGAACTGTATCGACACCATGATAGTAAAGTGTATCACCGACGATCATGTATTCTTTTGCTTCGTATCGAGTACGTCGTTGTTTAGAGCGAGAGGTATTAGGCCTAAAGGTTTGGGTTTAGATATAAATTAATATATATCCATACCATGGATCGCTTGATGATATTAGAAACAAAGATTCATCCACGATTGATGCTTTGGATGTTGAATCATTGGACGACGATGGGAGGTCGTGAAGTAACTCCACGAAAAATAGAGATTTCTTTGATTTGGATTTTGTGAATTCCAGATCAAACTCTTGCAAAATCGCTATCCATTTTGAATATTTTCCCCTAGCAATTGACACGACAGGATGTAGGTCATAGGGTTGCAATCTGACAGAATGATCGTTTTGTGAAAGAGGATATACTGTCGAAATCTCTGTACTACTTGAATAGCTACTAGAGCCAGCTTTTCAACATAGGAGTACTTGTTTTCTGTATCATTTAAGTTGCGACTTAAATAATAGACTCGTTGTTTAATTCCATCGTCTTCTTGTATTGAAACCATTGCGATGCTCGTATCTGCTGCTGCAAGATACATGTTAATGTCTTTTTGATAATCAGGAGCGTACATTAATGATGCTTTTATTAGGGAATCCTTTAAAGCATCAAAGGAAGCTTGTGCAACTTGATCCCATTTGAAGGGAACTTCTTTTTTCAAAAGACGTGTATAACCTTTAGGAAGTTCGATGTAATTTGGAATGAATCTCCTTAGAAAGTTTGCTTTCGCTTGCAGTTTCTGAATCTAAAGCAAATTTGAAGGTGGAGGCATGTCGATGATTGCCTGAACCTTACATGGGTCGAGTCGAATCTCATCCTTAGAAAATATGGAACCAAGTAAACAACTGAAACCGACACAAAACACACACTTGTGTGGATTGAGTTGTATCTTGTAGTGTCGGCAACGTAGAAATATAGCTCTCAAATGCTGCGGATGATCAGTCTGCTTTCACGAATGAGTCAGTAGATTGTCAAGATATGGTTGAACAATGTGTTTGATGTCATGGAAGGCATAATTCATTTCCCTATGAAAACTTTCCCCTTCATTCTTTAAACTGAAAGGTAGTTTACGGTACGGGAACGTGCCCCAGGGACATATAAATGCAGTCTTTGACTGGTCCTGTGGGAAAATGTTCATTTGATTATATCCAAAAAATCCATCCATAAATGAAAATATTTCACATCTGACACATTCATCAATTATCTGGTCGATGAAGGGTGTAGGGTAGTTGTACTTTGCACAAGCTTGATTTACATTCCCGTAATCAACGCACACTCTATTCCTTCCTTGTTTTTCATCACATGAACAATATTTGATACCCAATCAATTAGAGGAACTCAGTAAATGAAACCAACATGAAAGCCCTCTTCACCTCATGAAAAGCAAGATCACCCAAAAATACAATGTCTCAAAGAGAAACCAGCAACACTTCCTTACAAATTACAAAATTCTAGCCTCTGGATCTCTAGGATGAGGGATCCATTTATAGATATTTGTAGAGGGGTGAGTGAGCTTCTGGGTTTTTGATTAGTGTCATTTCACTGATAGTTCTTGGTTCCAATTGGAGATTTCATGATCTCTTACTCATCCTTGGGCGAATTCAGAGAGGCAAGTGTCATATGAGCAGTTTCAAGAAGATTCTCTGAGTTTCCACCTACCAAACTGCCTCTGCCATTTGTCTGCTCTTGGTCATCGCACCCTACAGAAGGCCTTTTTAATATGCATCACACACCTTTTGTGTAACAGGTGAGATGCAGCGTACCCTCAGCATGGAGCAGTCTGTATGGTCCATTTTTGACCAGTTCTAAGTAGTTTTTCAGGGAGAACTTATGGGACATGATGTAATCAGTTGAACTTGATCCTTTAGGGTTTGAAACAACACTTTTAGGGGTTTGAGAGCCCTTGGAATATCTACATATGTGATTTGGGTTGCAATGCCCAAATATGTCTAAAACACTCATGCATGTAGAGGGGAATCAATTCCTTGAGGATTGCGCAGTTTTGACAGTGCGTGAGAGTAGTGTTCCACTTGGTGAGGTGAGAATCATCCACTAGGAACAGCACAAGGAAATAGGAGCTTGAGGGCAAAGAGGAAGGCTTGTGAGAAGCCAAGTTTGTCTGTGAGCATCTATGAGGATTGTATTGAGAGCTACCTAGCTATGAGAGCTAAGGCATTGTATAATTCCTATGTATTTCCACCTTATATGATAATACAGATAGTGGGGTTTTTTAGCTGAGGCTTTCCCCGAAGTATTCTCATGTGTATTATGCATTGATTCTTCTTCTTCTAGTTTTATGTGTTCATCTTAATCTTGCTAGATATTTAAGCTTCCGTAAATTTATAGTAGAAGTATGTAATAGTATTCTGCTTTAACCTATATTGCATTATGAGGTTAACCTAGAGGTAGATTTTCCATAGAGCTAGATTTGTAGAGAGAATTCCTACATGGTATCGGAGCCAAGTTTATTGGAGCTCTAAACATTATAACTAGAAGAGAATTTTCAGTTTGAATTTTGGGGTTGTAGGTGCAAATCAAATTCATATCATACTTCAAGGTTTGCCAATGGCGTTCTATGGCTTGAAACTCGAGTATGCCTTGGAAGCTAGCTCAAATTAAATAGAATGGAAAGACAGAATGGAGGCTATATTAGAAGACAATGGCTTGAAGGAATTCATTGATCAAGAAATCCCAAAGCCAGCTTCAATTAATGGACAAGAGTTGGCTGAGTGGAAGAAGTGTGTGGTGAAGGTGACATGGATCATCCTTGAGGGAGTTTGAGACCATATTATCTCAAGTCTCCATGGGAAACATACTCCATTTTCAATGTGGAAGACATTTAAGGGCCTCTACGAGAAGAGTAACGACCATAGGAAATTAGTGCTTAGATATTTCCACATATCTAAACAAGCTCAAAGCATATAGAGATGAGCTTGGTTGTGTGGGAATAACCATTGTCGATGATGATATGGTGAGTCTCACTCACCTTGGCCTTCCAAAGTGTTGGAATAGCTACCAGGACTCTGTGAATGTAAGGGAGAAACTGTTGGATTGGGAATGACTGTGGTCGGATCTTATGCAGGAGGAGATGAGGAGCGCACCAGATTCTTCTTCATCTAAGAAATATGATGAAGAAAATGTGGCCTTAGCAAGTAAGGGAAGGAAAGGGAAGGGGAAGGCTTCCCATTCCAAATCAAATTATTCTCATGGAGGGGAGAAGGGTGACAAGTCTAAAGTAAGATGTTGTAATTGTCACAAGATGGGACATTATGTGACTAATTTTCCATTAAAGAAGTCCAAGAAGGGATCCTCGAAAGGATTGGAAGGTTAGGCATTAACCTCTCAATTCGAAATGGAATTTACCCTCATCGCATGCAAGGTGTCATTGACGATGGGTTGTGTTTGGTATCTCGATAGTGGAGCCTCATTCCACATGACTGACGATAAAAGTTTATTTAGTACCTTGGAGGAGAAATACATCAAGATGTGCATAGACATGGGTGATGATGGAAGGTACAGTGTTGCAGGAGTGGGCACAGTCACTTTTCAGAGGGAGGATGGACCTCCTCTCATGTTGACAGATGTGAAGTATGTGCCTGGACTGAAGAAGCGCTTGTTATTAGTCACGATGTTGGAGGACAAAGGCTATGATGTTGTCTTCAATAAAGGAAAGGTGTTCCTAAGTGTTAATTTTAGGTATGTTCTATGCTTAGAGCAATTTATTTCAATTTTCACAGTTAGCTCCATACCTTTTCTAGATTAGCAATCACATCAACATTAAAGAAAACTGCAGATAGAACATAAACATAAATAATAGAAGACGAGCTAAGACAAGAGGACACAAGATGTGGCACTATCCAGGGACAAACCCCAATGTGGGAAAAACCTTGATCAAGCCTTCTTATATGTTCTTCAATAGTTCAACAGAGAGAGGGAGATGGTACGTTTATAATAGAAGTCAACACTTTGACTTATCTAGATAAGAGCATAGATCATCTCTAAGAAGATGATACATGAAATCAGTTGAAGACCTACTACTTCAACTAATTCTCTAAGGTGACTCCTTCACCTATCGTTGTTTTGCATTTCATCATGCTGCACCTCACCATGCTACACTATGCTGCACCCATAATCATTATGCTACATCTCATCATGCTTCATTAATCATGACTGTACCCATCACGGTATTGCATTATGTGCCATTGCTGCACCATGTTGCCATCCTAACCTATGAGTTGGTTGCACCTTGCTTGCTGGTTGTCCCTTACTTGCTTGTTGTCCCTAGCATGCTTGTTGTCCTTAACATGCTTGTTGTTGCATGCTATTTCTACCTTGCATGCTAGTTGTAACATTGCATTGTTGGTGTATTTGCTGCTAAGTACCATACAACTGTCCCAATGATATTTAGTTTTCATTTGCATCCTGCTCTCCTTCACAGACAGATGCTCTGGCTGTTTCGGAAATTCCTGGTAGTTCTGCCAGTTCTAGCTGCTCCCAGCAATGCTGGTAGTTCCATTTGTTTCCAACAGTTCCAGCAGTCCCGACAGTTTCGACTTTTCTATTAGTTGCGTCTTTTCCGATAATTCCAATAGTTTTGGCTTTTCCGGCAGTTCTGGATTTTCATACAGTTCCGGCTTTCTGGCAGTTCGAGACTTTCCAAATTTTCTGGCAGTTCCAGTTTTTCCAGCATTTCTGGCTTTTTTGGTAGTTCCAGTTTTTCTGGCAGTTCTGGCAGTTAAGGCATTTCTAGCTTTTCTAGATTTTCTAGCAGTTCTGGCATTTCTAGCATTTCTGGCCTTTCTGGCTTTTCCAGTAGCATAGTCTTTTCCTACAGTTTTGACTTTTCCGACAATTCTCGCTTTTCTGGATTTTCTGGAAGTTCTAACTTTTCCAGCATTTCTGACACTTCTGACTTTTCTGGTAGTTCCATCTTTTCCGACTTTTCAAGCAGTTCTGGCTTTCCTGGCTTTTCCACCTTTTCCAACAATTCCAGTTTTTCCAGTAGTTTCATCTTTTCAGATTTCTACCCTCTGGATCAGGGCAACGTTATTCCTTAGGATCTCTTCTCCTACTAAAACCCAAAGATAGGTAGCGAGAGGAAGAGATCCCAAGTGTGATAAAATAACTTGAAGGCCACCTCTATTTATACTAAAACCTTGAGCACATGTGGCGTTTATTTGGTTGTTGGATGACCTTGATGAATTGTCTTATAATGCAAATAAATTCATAACTCCATGAATACTTATCAGAAACGGATGATCATTAGATCAATCCTACACCACTGGATGAGAGGGATCCAAGAAAAATATCAACTGCCATAACTATGATAACCCACATGGAGTTTGGCCCTAGTTGCCAATTTTAACACTAAGATACATATGCACGAGTCAGACCAAGAGGATAGGGATTCAGGTGAAGAATATTTATAAACTAGAGGTAGATGAATGTGTAGCATTAAGTACGAAAGCAAAATTGGTGCAAATCCAAGACATTGGCGAGTTGTGGCAGAGGCGGTTGGTCCATTTGCATCATGGGGCTTTGAAGATAATGCAGTAGATATCTACAGGACTTCCCAAAGGTAAGCTTGGGCAAGTTGACACATGCAAAGGTTGTACCTTGGGAAAGTACACCAAATCTTCCTTTCATGATCGAGACAGTCGAACAAAGGCTATCTTAGAGCAAGTTCATATTGATGTGTCTAGACCATTCTCGACAGTATCCACAGCGAAGCAAAGGTATTATGTGATTTTCATTGACGATTATTCTCGAAAAGTTGGATTTATTTCATGCAGAAGGACCAAAACTTCACAAAGTTTTGTGAGTTCAAATCTTTGGTCGAGAAAGCGTGAGGGAAGAAGATCAAGGCCTTGAGAAGGGACAATGTTGGAGAATATGTATCTCAATAGTTTAACAACTTTTTTGTAGTGGAAGGAATTGAACGAGAGTTGACGGCACCTCATAACCCACAGCAGAATGGAGTGGCCGAAAGGAAGAACAGAACTATTGTAGGGGCAACACGGGAAATGCTACATGACCAAGGCCTACCACTTCACTTGTGGGCTGAGGCATGCAACACAATGGTCTATTTTCAGAATAGAAGCCCGCACCACATACTTAGGATGAAGACACCAGAGGAACCTTTCTCCAGTAAGGGACCAGATGTGGGTCACTTCAAGATATTTAGCTCATTGGCATATTGCCATGTGACAAACGATGCACGAAAGAAGCTTGAACTGACAGGAGAGTTGGGGATACTTGTGGGGTACACTAATACACCTCATAACTATCAGGTGCAATTTCCTAGTAGTAGGAGGATAGTGGTTCATAGAGATCTCAAGTTTGATGAGGAGAAGGCCATGCGAGTTTCCCTTGAGAGGGAGCTCCAGCTATAAGCTGAGGAAAAACTGTTGGTTCCTAAGGAGGAGGAGCCTCAGACTGATGTGGAGTAGTCGCATGCAGAGGTTCCAGGAGTGGATACATCCACTCAAGCAGAGTCTTTGAGAGATGGATGGAAGCGCTTAAGAGAAGCTAACAGATTGTTGCATGATACGAGATGGAATGTGGGAGCATCATTTTCTTAGGGCAGATAGAGAAGGTCACCTGAAAGGTGCACTGGATACATGGCCCTTGCTGGGGAATGTGTTGAGACTGAGCCATCTTCCTTTGAGGAAGCAGTGCAGCAATTGATTTGGGTTGATTCGTAACAGTGTTTGGGACGTGGTTCCAAGTCCGGAGAACAAGTCAGTTGTGAGTTCCCGTTGGCTTTACAAGGTAAAGCAAGGTGTTCATGTAGCGAGGAGGATCATGTTGTTGTAGTATATTTCAACAGAGGAGAAATATGCTAACATTTTGATAAAGGCATTGTCCAAGTGTAAATTCGAGTTCCATAGAGACAAGATCGGGGTGGCAGATAATCCCTTTATTATTGAGAGGGAGTGTTGAAATGTGGCAACAAGAATATTCCAATTTTAATTTGTCCTTGAATTAGAATTGTGAATTAAAATCAAATTTAGTCTTACCAACTACCTGGAAATAGTTAATTAATTCATTTTTAATTAATTAGTTGGATAAATTCAAGTTAGAAGTCTTTCTAAAGTCATGGAAGAGTAATCTCTTAAATTAAGGAGATAGGAGTGAGTTATATTTGAGTTGTAATTAGTTAACTCAGTTAAGTCGAGTTAAATTAGTTCCAAAATATTTGAGGAACTAATTCAGAGTTATCAGTTAGTTGATGCATGTATGCACTCAACTAGTGTACTCCAGATAACTTAAGATTCCCTCATCAATAACTCATGCATGTGTATTCTAAGAAAAACCCATTTGAAATTAAAGACAAGTACAGTGTACTATCAGTTGCATGTTTTTTCTTATAAATAAAACTCATGCATGCAGAGGGGAATCAATTCCTTGAGGATAGCATAGTTCTAATAGTGTGTGAGAGCAGTGTTCCACTTAGTGAGGTGAGAATCATCCACTAGGAACAACGCAAGGAAATAAGAGCTTGGAGGGAAGAGAGGATGGCTTGTGAGAAGCCAAGTTTGCATATGAGCATTTGTGAGGATTACTGAGAGCTGGCTAGCTGTGAGAGCTAAGGCTTTGTATAATTCCAATGTATTTCCACCTTGTATGATAATACAGATAGTGGGGTTTTTTAGCTTAGGCTTTCCCTGAAGTGTTATCATGTTCATTGTGCATTAATTCTTATTCTTCTGGTTATATGTGTTTAGCTCGATCTTGCTCGATCTTTAAGCTTCCACAAATTGATAGTAAAAGTAAGTTATAGTATTTTTCTTTGATCTATATTGTATTATCAGGTTAACCTACACATAGACTTTCTACAGAGTAGGATTTGTAGAGAGAATTTCGACAGGCTCAAAATTTCGCCATACTGGAGGTCTCTGTGTTGAGATGTGTTATATTCTTTCCATGACTAGCCCAAGTGTGGGGGATCATAGTGGGAGCAGGAGCACCCCTGTACGTTGCGTGAGGTGCTATCGGGGGGTCACAGGCCCCCTGTCGAGGGGTATGTATGGGGGTCGTAGCCCACCTACATGGGTTGTTGGGCAGCACCCTAGGAACTTTTTTTTGGACCCTATATTAGGTGGGTGGATCTACCTATGGTTTTGTGCATGGATTTCACACATGGTTTTGGGTATGATGGTTTACTGTTCATGGAATTTTGTAGATCTGATCAAGAGAACTACGATTATGTTATAATCCGGGTTTCATGGATTGAGGTTTATGGATGCTTCGACATGTATATATATATATATATATATATATTATATAGTATATATATTGTAACATGAAAGGACTATGAAAAATCATTTGGTAGTCCTCGTTTAGGGTCCAAGGGAAAATGTTTATGTACATCTATTTTATGTTTTATGCTCTTGCCATTTTTTGTTTTATGTTCTTTATAATTCATATGCAGGTAATTTTTGTACAATGTTAAAACATACATTTGGTATCAGAGTTGTTTTGGCTTCAAGGGGATGCCTTTGCTGCTCAAGGGTTTTTATTGGGCCTTTGATAGACCATGTTCAGTGGGGGATCTGCGGGATCAATTCTTGTGGTGAAAGAAGATGGGGAGTAGTGAAAAGATACTCATCATGAAATTTAATGGTGAGAGTTTTGAGTTGTGGAAATTGAATATTGAGGATTTTTTGGTGGATAAAGATCGATGGATTGCAGTAGATCTCAGTACTAAACCAACAACAATGTCATTTGAAAACTGGGTGAAGTTGGATTGAAAGGTAAGGAGCACGATAAATTATTCCTACAGAAAACATTGTATAGCTTGGGGATGAAATATGGAGACTCCGCGATAGAGCATGTCAAAGTATTTAATACTATGGTAAGTGAGTTATTATCGTTGATATTAAAATTTTAGATGAAGATATGTGCATCAGTTTGTTGTGTTCTCTACCAAATTCTTTTGATAGTCTGTTTGTTGCAATTGGTAATAATGCAACTACATTGTAGTTTGATTAAATACACTCATCCTTATTGTCAGAGGAGATGAGATGGAAAAATATGGAGGGCGAGAATGGTGATGCCTTGTCTATACAAGGATGGTCCAAGAAAAGAAACAAAAAAATGTCCTCAACCGGGAGATATAAATATAGAGAGGGATCTAAATCTCTAGAAAAATGTGTAAAGGTGTACTGGAAATGAGGAAACGAAGGCTACTTCAAAAGGGACTGTAAATCTAAAGCTCCTCATAAATGAAATGGATCTAATGATGCTCCTTCTATAGAGGTGAATTCAACCTCACATGAAGGTGGGGATGTGTACTTGCCTTCTTCTTCAAGTACGCATGTAGATCATGAGGCATGGTTCATTGACTGAGGTGCATCCTGTTAGCACTCAAATCTACCTTACGCTGAAATAAGGTAAAACTCAAGGCTACATCAAACAACGCTCAGCCTCGTAGCTAGCCCTACGAGGACAGGAGAGGGCTCTCTCCGGGTCAATCTCGGCAAAAGGTAATCAATGAGGCTCAAGATTACTAAATTGATAATTAATTTTAGGCTAGGTATGAAGTACAAGGAGTTTGAAATTGATTTTTTGGAGCTTTGTTGAATCTAAGGGAAAGGCAATTTTGGGTGCGGGGATGAGACACAGTTTTTGCAGAGGTCTACTTGGGGAAAGGTAGGCGATTGTCTTGATGCTTTTAAAGAGAATGAATGGCTAGATCTGACTGGTGAGAATTTAAGGAGAGCAAGAAACTTTCAAGGATTCTCCATAAACAGATGAAAACATGGAAAATCAAACAAACTTAAAGGGAGAGCATAACAAATTATGGGTTCTACCTTAACACTTCATTTGTTCAATTGCAGAAGATAAGAGAAGGAAAATGATACACATAAACAACTTAAAAATACTGAAAGAAGCACACTATCAACACATAAAGCCACATGAATCCCAAACAGTGCTGCAAAACCCTAGTCTTTCCTTTGCCAAAAATGCAGATAAAATATGTACAATAGAGTATCAAGCTATTCTCAAGAGTCCAACCCTGAAAATGACTTAGAAAATACATAATATAGGCAAGCCAACCCATTCCCTTGCCTCTAGGGGTCGAGCTCATCATCCTAGGAGCTGTTTCAACCAACTCTAAACAAGGCACTACAATCTAGGCAGTCAAAACAACTTGCCTCTATAAGGTAGGAAACCAATTCATTCATTAAATTTTCACTCTTTGGTGAATGAATCTTCTAGAACAAGTAACTAAGTGTCAAAATTACATCATGTTTAATCAATTACATCAAGAAGAGTCAAAAATTACATCACAAATCAAAACTGGTCAAACTCGCTGCATTCCTGAGCTGAAAGATGAAAAATTGGCCAAAAAGCCCTATGCGCCGCGCGCCTGAGCCCTATGCGCTGCACGCCTTTCAACATGCTTTTGGGGCACTTCCCAACATCCAAATCAAGCTCACAATAGCTGGTTGGAAAGCCCTGGATGTCTGCTATCTAGCCCAAGCGGAATTTTTCAATTTGGAGCTCATTTGCCCCCTCAAAATGTCATTCTCCCGGAAGTACTTCTTGCTGGTGCAAAAGGTGGTAGAAAGGTGATTTTCATGGTGTTTTTGGGCCTTTTGATCACCCAGAACTTGATGAAATTCTTTGGAAATAGCTGAGCATGCATAACTTACCATGACAAACCAAAAAATGTAAGTTTTCCTCGAGCAAGTGTCCCAATCTTAAGCGCGTGTGTCGACGCGCTACGCGTTGAGCCAAAAAACCTGTTTTTAGGACAAAATTTTCAAAATGACAAAAATTTCTCCGAATTTGCTCAAATTCAGAGTGAAGACCCTCCATCATGTATTGTGCCCCGCCAATGAAGCCTCGGCCAAAATTTGGAGTGGATCGGGCTTTTTTCGCTGTTTTAGTGCTTTGCTCAATCGCCTCTTGAGAATCTTCATTTTTGCTTTGCAGACATGCATACGGGCCCAATAATGAGTTTTCATATGACGAAGCATGTCTTTGTCTCTGTTTGCCTTTGCCAACAATTTCTCCAGATGAGTGTTCACACGGATGAGCATAGACTCTCGATCAATCGGTGTCATATCATCGGGTCTCTTTCGGGCCAATTCTCGATCCTCACGGATTTTCCGCAGCTCATAAAGTGTATGTTCATCCTCCAGATGTTTGTTGCGCTGCTCCAACTAGTTTATCACCCACTTAGCCATCTGCAATTTCTTTTGCAGCGAGTCATTCTCAGCCCTTTGCTCCCGGATGATCTCCTTTAGCTCCGAGCTAGGAGAGCTCGCATCAACATCAATGATAGTGAAATCTGTGTCCCGGCCTCCTGAAGGATCCTCATCATTCATAGGCCTCTTGCCCCTGTCCTGGATCTGTACCTGTGCTGAAGAAGAAGGCGAGACCCCTTCCACATGATGTGGAGATAATACCTGTTGTGCTGATGGAGTCAACGAGACCCCTTCCACCCCGGGTGGAGATAATACTCGTCGTGTAGATGCAAATAAGGCCCTGTGGCCTCGTTGGTATGTCACATACGGAGGAGCACTTATATGCTCAATCTCAGAAATGTCTGGCTGGTGTGAAGGCACTCCCTCATCATGAACTATCTCGGGAAGTGGCTGTGGCGCTGAGAAGAAGTCACGGGAGATGAAATCCTCCCAAGTAATGCCCTGCTGTGTCAATTGATGTATCACTATGATTTTGATCAGCGCGTAATGATATATGCTTCTATGCTACTGTGTTGGGGTCTTCCTTTGTACTAAAGTCACCATCCTCTCTATGTCGCGACACATGAAGTACGGAATGTTCATCATACGTACCCTCGTGAAATGCATCAACAAACGAACATGGTACGCATAGAGATGCGAGAATCTGCCCTCGCAACTGAAATACCGAATGATGAGTTTCATCAATGGTGCAAACTCATCCCTCAGGAATCTGAAATGAAAAACTGTGCTCAAGTGTCTCATATACCCAGGTTTGATGTATGGCTCATAGTAGAATCTGTGTAATTGTTGGCGTTTGCTCCATTCCTCTCCTACATTTGGTATCCCGGTGGCCTGAGCAATAGTCTCTGGTGACAAGGTGAAATTTACTCTAAAGAGGTTTACATGGCCATCATGTAAATGTAGAACAAATAAACGAACTAGTTCACGATGATGTTGGGTTTGTGAGATCATCTCACAATATTGGAAACATGATCGACGCTGAAAACAATCCATTTCAAGTGGGCAAGCCTGCAATTGAGCCAAAGAAGTAGGCTCCTCCCTAACATGCTGACCACCTTTGCCACTTTTGTGATACCTCCGTGGCACATTAACCTCGGGTGTAGAATCACTGTCATACTCCTGCTCATAGACTGACTCTGCCTCTGACATGACTTTGAAAACAAGATAGCTGGAATATATATGCTGATATATAAAACTGTGTGTACAATTGAATGCAAACTGTTCTTTGCTCTAACAATGTTGTGACCAAGGGGAAACAAATGCACAAGGGAATATTAGGAAAGGGAAAACATTAGGGAATTAGGGACTTTGGAAATAAATGTAATTAGGAAGGAAGGGGAAATATAAATATTGGATTGGGGTTTTGGGATATTAGGTAGGATTAACGTGTTTTTAATAGAGGTGAGGGACTAGGATTTCAGGGATTGTAGTGTAGGATTAATGAGGGAATTAATGGGGAAGAATAATGGGTGAATTTGGGAATGAGAAACAAAGGGAAATGGGGAAAAACACAACCTTGGTTACACACTGTTTTGAAACCCTACATCACTTTTTTACATTGACAAAAGGAGGGCTTTCAAACTTGGATCTCCACGGCAAACATTCACGAACCCATCACATTTACCATTAAAAAACCGAGCAAAGGTAATGGAGGCGAGCCTACCTGACAATTTGATGCGAAGAAGAGGCGATTTGATGAGTTTTCCAATCGTTTTCGGGCTCCAAACTGTAAGCGCCTTGCGCCTTGCCCAGTGCGCCGCGCGCTTGTAATTTAGCACTAGTGCTTTGTGCCGAGTGCGCCACGCGCAGCCAATGCATCGCACGCCTAACCCAGTGCGTTGTGTGCCTGAAAATTGCTCCAACCTCCACTCAAACTCACAAATTTGCCTTGGAACAATCTTCTCCACTCTTGGCATGTTCAATGATTTGAAAATGTATTGAAATATCTTTATAAAGACTCCATTTGATTTTTGCTTGGTCCATAACCCATTTTGTAATGTTTTGTCTTTGACACTTTTTCAGGATTAATAGACTTCTGACTTTTTGGTTTCCTCCTTAAATTTGGTTGAAATAATGATTTTCTTTGACAATTTTTTGCAGGGATAGCTGTGATATAATCTAGCAAAGGAGACCAAGGCTGCGCCTGGACAATTCAAGAATTTTTGAAAATTTATTACAAAAGATGAAATGTCAACTTATCTTCAAAACTGAGTTTTGAAAAGAAGTCCTAATCTATCTGTATAATGATAAAAATCATTGAGATAACCACCTATCGAGGACCTCCCTCTGGCCTGCTGGCTTTATTAGACTTTGCAAGACCAAATTGACTTAACCCTAGACCTAATGACCGAGAACACTTGTCATGACCTAAAAATATGACCTTTCAAGATTTGATTTTCATGAACATACCTGAACCAGCAGTGCCAAACACGAGGGGAATGAGTGACACAAACCATTCCGTCAGAGTTATGGCATGCCTAACGAAATGCAACTGATCGAAACTGATGGGACACCTAAACATGAAATGCAAAAAAGAGTTCTGATCTCTGATGGAGGGATAACTAGACCGACTCTAACAGATATACTTTCCCAACTATATAAAAGTGAGTATGAATGGATAGAACACACTCTACCTTCTTATTTCCATTGGCCTCCAAACCTAGCCATAAATTGACCATACTGCTTGAAAATACATTACAATTACATTCTACCTTCCCATTTCCATTGGCCTCCAAACCTAGCCATAGATTGACCACGCTACTTCAGGATACATTACGATTAGGACACTAAATCATGAATGTTGCATTCTACTAGATAAAAATTTGATGTAATTCGTACTTTTGAAAATATAAAAGTGAGTATGAATGAATCCAACATACTCTACCTTCCCATTTCCACCATCGCAAGAATTAGATGAGTCAAACAAATACCCATCATATATGCATTTGTAGAATCTAGCTAGCCAGAGAGTTATTAAAAGATGCCAAATATTGCCACTTCCTCTTGAGCCCAAAGGTTTGTCATGATCAACTTCTAGACCTTTTTCTTGGTCTTGGAAGTAGTAGCTTAGATGATGGGACTTTGAAATAAATATTGCTCAATAGGCAATTCAAACCTTATAGTTTTTCTTTGACACAAACTAATAATTTGAGATGTGAAGGGGATAAATTAAATGCTTGCTCAAATACAAAGCCTTGCATAAATTTTTGGTGGATAATAACTAGTAAGGCTACACCATTATAGTTAATAATGGAGAGAAGTAATTGCTCGTAAGAATATTTATTTACATCTTAATTCTATAAAATTTCCTTTTTTTGCAAAACGTTGCGTAAATTATGGTGGGAAGTAAATGATGATGAATACCTTATTTACTTGAGTATGAACTTATTTTCAAGGCTTTGTTTTTAAAAGATTTTTCAGCAAAGCTTAAGAATAAAATCTCTATGCAATTCATTTTTTTAAAATTAAATCATGCATGAATAATGAAACCATATCCCTAAATTATGCCAAGCACTTGTCCACGTGTGCCATTTTGTTGTGCACATACTAGCATAAGACGTTCAAGTTATGTCTATTTAATTCTATGAAATTTTTTATTTTTATTTATCTTCTATTATAATAATATTGAAAAAGAAATATTTATTTTCCAAAGTTAAACATCACAAGTAACATTAGTTTACCCTAAACTAGTAATCTTACCTTGTCATAGGTTAATAGACCTTTTAAGTAAACCAAGAGTTGTTTAAAATAGTTATATTACTTAACTATTCCAAATCAAATAATTAAAACATTTTTTCGAAGACTACTCTTAATTAATTTTTAACTAGTCACTATTTAAAATAATTTTTATATTACTACATTTTTTTTTATTTTTTTAATCCAAAATTTCAAGACCTAGCTGAAAATAATACAACAGGGCTTATTTCCATGTTGATGTGCATTCTTATAGGGAATAGTGACTCTTACACACACATTATAACTCAATCATTTATGAACAACGTTTACATCACACTATACCCTCACAACTTCAAATTATTTCTTCTTGTTCAATTATTTGTAAAAACAATAGAATTTACCCTCAATACTTCAAATTATTTCTTTTTTATGTAACACTTTACTTCAATACTTCAAATTATTTCTCCTCAATTTATTTCTTCTTGTTCATCTATTTGTGAAAACATTAAACTTTATCCTCAATAGTTCAAATTATTTCTCCTTGTTCAATCATTTGTAAGCAGTCTTTACATCACACTTTACCCTCAATACTTCAAATTATTTCTCTTTGTTGAAATCTGAAGGCCATATGCTACCCAATTTGCATCATCAAACTAAGTTCCATCAAATAATTAAGACAAAACAACATTTTTCATATAATTATTTTGATTAAATTTCTAACCATTCAATTTCTAACTAAAATCTTAGAAATTATTACAACCCATATAAATTTGAGAAGAAAATGATGAGAATCTCATTTTCTGTTCAATGAAACTTAATAGGGAAATCTTAATTTGCCTCCTCGGAAATGGAAAGATCAAAATTACATTTATTTACTTACTTCTCTGATGTTCTCATATCACCTCTCATCTTGATTTCTTTTACCACTACTTGCCCGCCTCTCCAATTATTAACTTCCTTTTAAAAACCGTCATTGACCGACTCTTCATAATTTGCGCAAATTTCTAAGTATGAAGTTTCCGTTATATTCAAATCTACTAAACAGAAAGGCTAATAAGCCACACATTTTTCGTTTCCCCGAATGTTATGTTTCCTTGGGTTTATTAAGTTACACTATTTTCAGCATGTCATGCTTTTTTTTTGTCTGGTTTGAACAATTGTAATTTCAAAAGTTCTTTAGTGAATGTCTACAACAATTAATTAGATTTTAGAATTATATACATTTTTATTTATTTATTCGTCTTTTGAAATCTTCCAGAAATTGTGAAACAACGAATGATTAACCAGCAAATATAATTCTCAACAATAAATTCAACTACATTTACATTTACCCGAAGGAAGAAAAAATCCAAGTGATTAAGGGCACATATCCAAACTCAAAAAAATTAGGGGGATTCTGGTTGATTATACATTGGACAAAAAGCATTAAAACTTTACCTTGCAATCTTAGTTTTACATTTTTCTATAACATAAATTTTGGACATGTGAACACAAACAGGAAAAAAAGAAGCTGATCAATTATCTTAAGCAATATTATAATAGAAAAAGAATTTAGATTAGCAATTGCACTAAATGTTGCAAAGGAAACGCCATAAGGCCATAAATTCTAAAGAATAGTGACATATAGAAGATCATTGAATATAAAAATTAGTAAACAAAATGTCATTCAAAGCTAGAAAATAAAAATAAATCTCTTACATTATACAAAATTTATATCAATTATACGAACATCCAAACCGATATATTATATATATTTATATTATTTATATATATTATATATATATATATATATTCGGAAAGAAATAGCGAATTGACATATAGAAGATCATTGAATATAAAAATTAGTAAACAAAATGTCATTCAAAGCTAGAAAATAAAAAAAAAATCACTTACATTATACAAAATTTATATCAATTATATGAACATCCAAACCAATTAATATATTAAAAAATTATTACAAAAACAATTGCAGAGAAAGAAAAATCCATAGTTAGTTTTCTTAATCAAATTCCTCTGAAATAATGACTTACCAAGATATGCATTTCCACTCATCAATGGTTTCAGACTCAACAAACTTTACATCTACCACCCTGAATATTCCTTCTATGAGTGTTCTAGTTTTATTTATCAGCTTGATCCTCGTGAGGGCTTCCAGATACCTGAGCTTTGATGAGGAGGCTTGTTTTAGTAGCATGGACTAATCCACAAGCTGTGGCCACTGGAGTTGTGATAACGAATACACATGTGCAAGCAGCCACTAGAACAACTGAGACTTTATAAACCCATTTGTGAAATCCAAGCAAGCTATCAATCAAAGGTTTGTGAAATCCAAGCGAGTGGTCAATCAAAGATGCCAATGTCATAGCTATAGCTGTACAAGCATTCCAATATAACAAAACGCCATTCCCTCCTTCCAGCAACATCAAAGCCCCATTCACTCCTTCCAGCATGGCGCCAAAAAACGAAATGGCCTAAGCCGATGCAGTAAACTTTTCTCTCCAATGGGTAGGCAAGAAGTAGTATTTGCTGTTCCTCTGCCAATCTTGTCACTTACTACCAGTATTAGGGTGGAAATAGTAGGCGAAACAACAACCAACCATTACTCCTAGCAACCATAGATGTACTAACCTGAAAGTTTTCAAGCAACCACAGATGTACTAACCCGAAAGTTTTCAGGTGAAAGCCACCAATTGGGCAGAAAATGAGAAAATTGGAGCTGCAATAGAAGTGCATAAGTGCATCTTGTTGGGACATCAATGGAACAGAGCTATGGACACAATGGATGAGTGACCATGGAAGCTTTGGCACATATCTATAAAAAAAATTACAAGAAAACTCTTAGGGTTTATATTTTCCTTTCACAAACTTTTCTTTGATGATCAAACGAAAATTTTTAGGGTTTAATTTTTCTTTCTAACAAACTTTTCTATAATGATCGAATGATTGGAAATTCTCTAACACATGATCCAATGATCAAGAGTAATGACAAGTAGGTGAGAGGGAATTAATTTTTCTTTCCAACAAACTTTGCTATGATGATCAAATGATTTGACATTCTCCAATCCTCTAACACGTGATCCAATGATCCATAGTAATGACAAGTAGGTGAGAGGGAAACACCTGATGACGTTCACATGGACCAAAAAAAAATCATCATTTCATATGGCACTTGTCCATATGAATTTTTTTTAATTAATCAATGTAATTCAATTGATAAAAAGATGGTAACTTACTTTGGGAATAAATGTCAACCTTTCGTTTGTAAATATTATTGAGAATATTCTAAAATATGCAATGAGATTAATTCCCTACCATCCACCATTCAAAATTATGGAAGGCATATTCCAAAATAGACACACCCATGGCTTAATTATAAGTTTATTTTATATAATTATAATTATTATTAAAAAATTAATTGTGTCTATTTTGTGATAGTGCTACTTTATCTCCAAAGTAGTTATGTCATTGTCTCCCTTTCAATTAGGTTGATTATTATAAAAGATATGTCCCATGAACAAGTGTGATATGAGGTTATCATTTCTTGGGCATGTAGTGTTGATAAATTTTGATATTAGCCCATGGTATTGTAACAAAGTCTATTTATAAATGAAGAATACCCATGGTAAATTGGGGATAAGTCTTAATGGTTAAGAATCTTGTTATATGTATATATGGTTAAATTATATATTAATTATTTTTACCATTAATAATAATAATAATTTAAAATAAAGCTATGATTTAGTTAGTTTTTATGATATTTTCAATTTTAACAATTTGACATGTATGATAAAATAATTAATTGTATGGTTGAATTGAGGCTTTTGTGATCCATATCAAGTTTATGAGAAGAGTCTTCAGCGAAAATCACACCATAATTCATTTTTTGACGCGTTGTTTCATCACATCATAATTCATTTGTCAACACGTTGGTTCATCACATCATAATTCATTTGTTGACGCATTTCGAACCAACGAGTGTGGTTCATCGTCACAACGAGTTGAAGAACCTCAAATGGTTATATTTGATTGGGAAACAACTAAATTTGACAGGATAACTAGGCTGGACCAACGACTAATGAGCAACAACTAAGTTTGATTGGGCAACAAGACCATGGAATAGGGAGAGGGAAAATTAATTATTTGATTAATTTTTAAGTTTGTTTAGTTAGATTTATTCCCATATGACAGTATTAATAATCTATTACTAGGCCTTTTTATTAAAATTAAATAGATAAATAGTTAGTTAGTTAACTTAAGGGATAACATGTTATATTTAATTTAATTCCAAGAACCATAACCTAATAACTCATAAAACATGTTAATTTATGAAATAATAAGAAATTTCTTTAAATAGGTAACATTTTAGATTAGTTAAATAATGAACCCATACTAATTAAAGGAAATCCAACAATATTTCAACAATTATCAATCCAAGACATTATGTGTGACGTGGAGTTTGGGATCAGGAGCTTGCCCGATAATTAAGGACAAGACATTATGTGCGACATGGAGTTTGGGATTAGGAGCTTGCCTGATAATATTAAGGACACGATTAGGCAAGATTCATTGTTTTCCTTAGGAAGGCAAAGCCCCCTGGGAGCAATATTAGCAAGGCTGAGTTTGAGGCCCTCAAATCCCTTAACCATAACAAGTAAATTGTGGTTCTCAAACCCGATAAAGGAGGGGTTGTTGTCATCCTTAATAAGGATGATTACCGACACAAGATGTTGGACCATCTTTGTAACAATGGCATCAACTATAAAAATCTTAACAAAAATCCCCTGAAGAAGGTCTCGAGAACTGTTTCTCTAGCTATTAAATCTCAACACGGTGGGTTCTTTTTGCCATAAGCTTATTGAGAGTAGCCCCATCACTCCTCAGATCTATGGTCTTCCAAAGATTCAAAAAGAGGGGGCACCCCTAAGGCCGATTTTCAATACCATAGGTGGTCCAACCTACCTCCTTGCTAAATTCCTAGCCTTGAAGCTTAGATCCCTTGTTGGCCTCACAGAGTTGTTCGTTAAAGACTTTTCATCCTTTGTCAATGAGCTTAAAGTCATCAAATTCGACCCTGAGTACATTCTTGTGAGCTTTGATGTGGTTTCCCTTATACTTGCATTCCTATAAGGGAGGCCATTGAGGTCATTAACCACCTTATTAATCTTGACACCGCTCATTTAGTTGCAATTTGTCTCACGTCCACTTTTTTTAGCTTTGAAGGGGAATTCTATGAATAGACTTGTGGGGTTGCCATGGGCTCGCCCCTATCCCTAGTCGTTGCTAATCTCTTTATGGAAGACTTTGAGTCCAAATCTTTTTCCTCAGCTTGTCTCTTGCCCAAGCTATGGAATAGATTTGTTGACGACACTGGTGTCATCTGGTCTCATGGCCAGGAAGAATTGGAACTATTTTTCCAGCATATCAACAATCAACCCTCATCCATAAAGTTCACTATGGAGCAAGAAGTTGATGGTTGTTTACCTTTCCTGGATGTTCTCATCTCTGAAGATGATGATAGCTATTTCTCCCACCAAGTGTTTAAGAAGAAAACTCATACCGAGCAGTATCTTCATGCTAGCTCCCATCATTTCCTTGCTAAAAAGTTGGGTGTCCTCAACATGCTTGCGACTCAAGCGCTGAGAATCTCCGATGAAAAGAACCTCAATAGAGAGAAATCCCATCTCCTTAACGTGTTTGTTAATAATGATTATAGTAGGCACTAGGGTCTGAAAGCTTTCCTTAAAGCCAACAAAGGTCCCAAGGTTAAGGGAGACCTTAAGGATCGTGTTTGAGGGGTTCATCTCCCTTTCATCCAAGGGACCATGAAGAAGATTGCAAGGATCCTTAAAAAGCATAATGTTCCCTCTACTTTTAGATCCTTTAACACCATAAGTAGGTCCCTTAGATCTATAAAAGACCCTATTGACCCCAAGGACATGAAAGGTGTCTATGTTATTCCTTGCTCCTGTGGGACCCCCTATGTTGGTGCGACGGGGCATTCTATTAATCAAAGGATTCATGAACATTCCACTGACATTAAGTATGGGAGGACACGGTCTTTCGCCTTGGCAGAGCACGGGGAAAAAACAAAGCATCACATATGCATTGAGGAGGCCCAGATCATTGCCAAGATTGCTCCCTTTCATCATCGAAAATTTAGGGAGGCCATTGAAATTGAAAAAAGGTCGAGGAATAGAACTCTTTTTCCATCATCTCAATAATCAATCCTCATCCATAAAGTTCATTATGGAGCAAGAATTTGATGGGTGTTTACCTTTCTTGGATGTTCTCATCTCTGAGAATGATGAGTTTTCTTTCTCCCACCAAGTGTTTAGGAAGAAAACTCATACTGAGCAGTATCTCCATGCCAGCTCCCATCATTTCCCTGCTCAGAAGTTCGGTGCCCTCAAAACGCTTGTGACTCGAGAATATTCGATGAAAAGAACCTCAATAGAGAGAAAGCCTATCTCCTTAACGTGTTTGTTAATAATGGTTATAGTAGTGTTTGTTAATAATGGTTATAGTAGGCAACAGGGTTTGAAAACTTTCCTTAAAGCGAGCAAAGGTCCCAAGGTAAAGAGAGACCCTAAGGATCGTGTCTCGGGGGTTCATCTCCCTTTCATCCAAGGGACCATGGATAAGATTGCAAGGATCCTTAGAAAGCATAATGTTCCCTCTACCTTTAGATCCCTTAACGCCATTGGTAGGTCCCTTAGATTTGTAAAAGACCCTATTGACCCCAAAGACATGAAAGGTGTCTATGTTATTCCTTTCTCCTGTTAGACCCCAAATTTTGGTGAGACGGGGCATTCTATTAATCAAAGGATTCACGAACGCTCAGTTGACATTAAGCATAGGAGGACACAGCCTTCCGCCTTGGCAGATAATGCAGATAAAATAAAGAATCACATATGCATTGAGTACGCTAAGGCCATTGCCAAGATTGCTCCCTTTCATCACCAGAAATTTAGGGAGGCCATCAAAATTGAAAAAAGGCCGAAGAATCTCTATAGGGATGATGACTAGAAAATTAGAAATTGTTGGATCCCTGCCCTTTCTTCCTAGTTTCCCCCTCCCCCCCTCCTGTCCCCACCTCGGGTTGTTCTTTTCTATGGTCTTATTTGTTTCTCCCACCCCGGGTTGTTCTTTTCTATGGTCTTATTTGTTTCTCCCCCTCATCTTCCACACCGTCTCGGGTTGTTATTTTCTATGGTCTTATTTGTTTCTCCCCCTCATCTTCCACACTGTCTTCTTTTCTATGGTCTTATTTGTTTCTCCCCCTCATCTTCCACACCGTCTGTTCGACTAGGTAATGAAATCCTTTTAATTGACTTAGTAAACAATTGAAACAAGTATTGTCCATTGATGAAAGAATTCCAAAAGTATGATTTTTCTTTGCATCCCTTTTTTAGATATAATTAAATGAAATTAATATTGAATAATTTAACCTATTGGAAACATTGTATTCTTTCTAAATTAATTACCATGTTAATTAGGGTAAAATCAATTAAAATGAAATTATGTTGGATTCTTTATAATTAGTATGAGGTCATTATCTAACTATTTTAATAGGTTATCTATTTTTTCTTATTCCTACATATTGATGAAAGAATTCCAAAAGTATGATTTTTCTTTTCATCCCTTTCGATATAATTAAATGAAATTAATATTGAATTAACTAACCTATTGGAAACACTATATTCTTTCTAATTTAATTACCATGTTAATTAGGGTAAAATCAATTAAAATGAAATTATTTTGGATTCCTTATAGTTAGTATGAGGTCATTATCTAACTATTTTAATAGGTTATCTATTTTTTCTTATTTCATATAAATTTAATGTTTTATCCATCTAGATAGTTTTAATAATATTAAATGGATATGGGAATAAGTTATGGTTCTTGTTAATTAAATTCAAACTTTTACTTTTTAGGGTAATAAATAAATTTAATTAACTAACTATTTGCCTTGCTAGTTTTGGGCATGTGGTATATATGATTTATGGTATCTTGTTAATTAAATTCAAACTTTTACCTTTTAGGGTAATAAATATAACATACTAACCCGCAAATTTAACTAACTAACTATTTGCCTTCCTAGTTTTGGGCATGTAGTATATATGATTTATGGTATCAAGCAAGGGTACCATGGTAAAGCAAACTCAATAAATCTTGTTATATTTTCTTGTAAATACACATATGTTTAGCTCATATATTAATTCTTTTTATAATTACTATAAACCCATCTTCTAAATATAATGTTTATAAATATTAACCATTATTTTAATTTATATAATCAAATTACAATTTATACAATATATTATAAAACACATCTTTTGATACTTACATAAATTGCTAACTATTAATATTTATGAGCTATTTAATTTATATAAATATATTATTTATAATTTCACCCTACCATTAAAATATAATTGTAAAAAATTGTAAAAATAGCGTGTCCATAATTGTTTTTATACAAATAATAAAAATAAACACTACAAATAGTGTTCACATTGTTCATATATAAATAATAGAAATAAGCACTAAAAAATACTTAAATCCGTATTTGTCCAAAACAAATCTATTTTAAAAAAAATAATATATCCATGTATATAATAAAATATGAAATAATGAAGCAACTCGTCCGTATGTGTCCAAAACAAATTTATTTTTACGAAAATAATATATACATATATATGCATGTATATAATAAAATATGAAATAATGAAGCAACTCGTTTTTGCATTATGTTGGTTTGTTACGTATTTACTTTTTATTTCGTATCAAAATGAGCCCACTGTGGTAAAGCTACCGAGAAGATGTAAGATTGTGTGGTGAAGCTATCTAGAAGATGTAAGATTGTTATGTATTTATTTGTTTTACTTAGTATCAAAATGAGCTTACTGTGGTAAAGTTACTTGGAAGATGTAAGATGAGAAGAGTAAGTGATAGAGCTAATGGTTATTATGAGCTACGTGAGTGATTTATATGTATACTCATATTCAATGTATATTCATATTTATGGGCTCGAATTGAAGCAAAAAAGACAAATAATTTTTGTATTAGGGTTGAAGCTACACTTGGAAATGACTAAAATAGTAGCATTTTGGTGTAGATATGGGTGCCTCAGCAGCCTACTATGGTAAAGCTACTTGGAAGATGTAAGATGAGAAGAGTACATATAAGACAAATAATTTTTGTATTAGGGTTGAAGCTACACTTGGAAATGACTAAAATAGTAGCATTTTGGTGTAGATATGGGTGCCTCAGCAGCCTACTATGGTAAAGCTACTTGGAAGATGTAAGATGAGAAGAGTACATATCAGTTACGAAGTGATAGAGCTAATGGTTATTATGAGGTACGTGAGTGATTTATATGTATACTCATATTCATGGGCTCGAATTGAAGCAAAAAAGAGAAATAATTTTTGTATTAGGGTTGAAGCTACACTTGGAAATGACAAATAATTTTTGTATTAGGGTTGAAGCTACACTTGGAAATGACTAAAATAGTAGCATTTTGGTGTAGATATGGGTGCCTCAGCAATTCCTGGCCGTGAAGCAAATGGGATTCCTCTTTGTATCAGAATCGCTATGGGATTCCTCTCTGTATCAGAATCGCTAATGGGACCTCTTCGATAGAGGTGTTAGCACAAATTACAATGTATAAAACTCAACACCAACATCACTGCAATTTTCTGTAAACTCCAAGTTGTTGAAAGAGTATCAATAATCAATTCTCTTGCACCAACATTACTGCAATTTTCTGTAAACTCCAAGTTGTTGAAAGAGTATCAATAATCAATTCTCTTGCACCAACATTACTGCAATTTTATGTAAGCTCCAAGTTGTTGAAAGAGTATCAATAATCAATTCTCTTGCACCAACATTACTGCAATTTTATGTAAGCTCCAAGTTGTTGAAAGAATATCAATAATCAATTCTCTTGCAGAAACCAAGATTCAGGAAAAAGATGTTTCTATAAAAATTTAATACTTGTTAAAAATGTACAAATTAATGGTTAAGATTATTCAATTCGAATACAAAGAAAATTATAAATCCCCATCATTAAAAAATTTACATTATTAATAAAACAAGAAGAAGTTCACGGTTGTGAAGCTTCTTTTTCCTTACTATCTTTGCAGATAATAACTTATTGTACTTTGCTTTTTACAGATAAAGCTCTACCTCCCCTAAAAATACATCCTCCCTGATGGATGGAACACAGTTCATGATCAATATTGTTCACCTAATCCACCTTAAAATTATTTTTAACAAAAAATACACAATACTCTAATTTAGAAACATGAATAAGAGTATCGAGACAAATGAAAAGAATGAAAACATTGTGATGTTCAGCAGGATATCAGGATATCTGGTGAGTGAACCATCTCAGCACTTTGAGAGGAAGCTTTGCCATGTTTACCAGCACTGAAATGCATATACAACAATATGGTCGTAGGCAAGTCAATATCGAAATATTCAAAACTGATACAAGATATGACAACAAAAACTCATATTCTAGAAATTCATAATCCACTGGCCATACAATCTAAATGTTAAGAAACTAGTTAAGAAACTAGAAATCTGAGAAAGTGGATATGTTGAGAGATTTGCAAAAAGGAAACTTACCCCAACATCCAGATGATTGCACCCAAAACTGCAAAGATGAGGGACAATAATGCAAAGGGAAGACCCAATGAAAACCTCTGCAATCACCCATTTGTCTGAGTACCTGAATCTAAGAAATTTTACTGCATGATGTTATTGACCGAGATCTCTGTGTATGATCACTACGAGTGTAGTAATTCTCCAATGCAAATATGTCTCAGATCAATGGAGGGTTGTTTATACATAATTTGCATTATGAGATGATGTTTGTCAACGAGGTCAGCTTCATTGCAAGTTCCTTCCATCCTAGAAGATTGCAAGCTCCTTCCATCCTAGAAGAATCTGTCTCTGATGTGGACCTGGTCTTGTTAATACCTAGTGTTGCAAGGTTGCAAGGTTCACTTACTCGACTTTCGTCTGGAAGCAACAGTATACTTTACAAATTGAAATACTTACACAAATGAAAAAAATAAAATTCTCATGCTTGCCTTCTCGCCTTTCTCATGCTTGCTTTCTCACCTTTTTACCGTCTGTAGGATACATAATGGTATGAGTTGTTCTTTAACTAACTTCCAGCGTAGTCGTTATTTAACTAATTTCCAGTGTATAATGATCCAACCTATAATGCGCAACAACCTATAATGACAACGGAGCAGATTTTTTAACCCTGTAATACAACGGATCAATGGCTCAAGAAATTACATAATGGCATACAGGGATAACTAACTTCTACTGTATAATGATCCAACCTACAATGCACAACAACCTATAATGATCCGACGGAAGAGATTTTTTTAATAGTCTAACACAACGGATCAACAGCTCAAGACATTACACCGGTGGCATACAGGGAAGTTAATCCCAAAGGGAAACGCCTTACGGCGTAAATATCATGGAAAATATCACAGATCGCTCCGCAAAATATTTTTATGAACATTAGTTTTAAGCATAGTTACCAATTTCGAGTTCAAATTTCGAATTCCAATTCGAATTTGGTACCATACAATAAAAATTCGAATTAAAAATATCCAATTCTAAAAAAATTCTGATAATAGACAGCTTAAAGAGTAGTATGTTTGTTAATTTGTTTTTATTTAATTTAAATTTTAAATAAATTTTATTAACTAATATTTTTAATAATATAACAAAATATAACAAGCTTACAAGTAAAAATCATCTAAAAAAATTCCTCCAAAACTTCTCCTTTTAAGATCTCCAATATATATCTTTTTTAATCTAGACATTTATTTATGTCATTACTATCACCAAAAAAAAAGAATTCTAATACTTTCAAAGATTCTTTCCTTTCCTTGTAACTAAGCTGGGAAGACTGAAAAACATAACTTTTCTAATTTTATTTTTACTTTCTATACTTTTGGCATCTCGTTATCTTTCTTTCTATATATCATTCTTTCTTTTCCTAGTTGCTAAATTCCCTTTTCCTGATTGCTAGGTTCCCATGACTAAAAAACCATAATTTTTCTAATTTCACTTTTGCTTTCTATATTTTTGATACCAGTTATTGTTCTTTCTATATATATACTCTCCTTTATCTATTTCAGTTCATCAAAAACGTGTCTTATTTCTGTTTTCAAGAACATTTCTTATCGAAAGAAAGCACAGAACTTAATATAGGTCGGCACTAATTTGGCTTACCTCCTAGCAAGAAGAAGGAAGGAAAGGCGCTCTCATCTAGCTATTCCAGTAAATTAAATTAATCTGTTAAATCCATCTAGCTATTCCAGTAAATTAATCTGTTAAATTAACACATACGGATCGGATCGAATTTAAGCGAATTGTTCGGCAATCGAACCTAATTAGCGAATTTCCGTATCTTTTTCCCCAATAGGGGGGATTTGGTAACTATGGTTTTAAGTTGCCATAAAACCTCTTTTATGTCTCTTTTCTCTCCTTTTTTGGTTTGTTTCTTTTGCAGTGGAAATAGAGAGTTCCTCAAGAATCTGTACTTGGTAGGTGAGTGATTAGCTACAGGAATTGGTAGGTGAGCGATTAGTTACAGAAAAACGAAAAAGAGTGGGAGGCGATTCGAACCTGCGATAAAGCAAATATTAGATTGAAGAATGGGATTATTAGGAGAAATTTCTCGGCCAAACCAACGATGGATTGAGAATACTAAACAAGGGCGGTGGAATATATATATACCATGAAGCTGAGGAATAAGACCGTCTATTGGATACTTCAACTGATTCGTGATGTTAGAATTTTTGACTGACGGACATAAATAATTTCATTGAGTTGAGACTGATTGATAAGAAGAGAGCCGCTAACCATGGGATGGAACGATAAAACAACGATGGATTGAGAATACTTAACAAGGGCAATGGAATATATATATATATACATATATATCATGAAGCCTCGGAATAAGACCGTCTATTGGATACTTCAACTACATTGTATCTAGATCCATGGCGTTATTGAATTTTTGACTTTGCACTCATTGAATTTTAATATTATTTACTGTATCAATTTAGGGTCTTCAACTTTGATTCTTTAGAATTTGAGAGGGCTTCATGAACATTAGCTTCATTTTCCATTGGTAACAGTGAAGAGGATGCATCGTCAAGTATTACTGCATGGCATACTAAACATGATGTCAATGATCATTTTCAAGCTATAGATTTGTATGTTGCCCTTTATGTCAAGTGGAAGTTGTTCCTATGTAACAAATTTTGCTAATAATGTGTGCTCTCAGCTCTGTCATAAATAACAATCCCTTGGTTCTTTTGATGTAGTGACTAAATATGAGGTGAAAGATCATTCCTATGGCCCAAAATTTTAGCTTTTTAATTGCAGATGTGGATGCACAATTGTCAAACTATTAATTTTTCCAGTAAGCAAAATGCTTACTATAGGATTTTAGCGAATATAATCTAGTCAGATCGGACATCCTGTGAAGCAGCAAAGATTGCAATCTACTTTCCCCTGCAACAGGAAACCTCAGAAGCCACAAAGAACTATTTGGGGCACGTCTTAGAATATTGTACCATGTTATAAATATACTTGGATGTATTTTGTACAACTGATTAAAGCATGAAAAAAATATTGTCTTCTAGTAGTCCCTAATCTGAACACTTTTGTTGGTGTGCAGGGTCTAAAACATCTTGATATGTGATAGATGTGTAGGTGAAACAAAGTCATCGGTCACTAAATAGTCAATATATTTGGCACCAATAGTTCCAGGAAAACCGATATATGAAACTTAAATGGCAATGTGGCGAACTTATCAGTTTAATGTGCGCCCTGATATTCACAGACCCGTGGAGGCCCAAATGGAACCAAGATTCCAGAATCAGCATGATTCCAGTATCAACGTACCATGGAGACAAATGTCACCCAACAAGAAGAAAGGTAGCTGATAGTCGGAGGTGAACAATTCCAAAAAACACACCCTGTGTAATTATGAATTCTATAGGAAATTTCTAAGTTTTCCTACCTTACTATTTATACTTCGATAGTTCATGGTTTGTCGCCGTTTCCATGAAATTAATAATCATATAATGTCAAAAATTCAAGGTGTTCTTATTGCTTCCACATTTGTGAGGATATTACTTGATTTTATTATTAAATTGTTAAGAAAAATAATGTTTCACATAAAAAAGATTAGAGGTTTCACAAATTGATGCCAAATGAAAGGAGAAGAGTAGTTGTTAAATCCATGCTGCTCTTATTTATTGAGAAACAACTCTATGGGATAATTAAAGTATGCACCATTTTTTATATATATGTGAGCATAAGAGTCATTACCTCCCAGCAAGCTAAAGCATATCTTCAACAATACTTTGTGGTGAAGGGATTGGTAACCATCTCATCTAGAATGGTAAAGCATATCTTCAACAATACCTTGTGGTGAAGGGATTGGTAACCATCTCATCTAGAATGGTTGTTATGTTTATTATCCTCCCCTCCATACTCATGACTCCATTGGGTGAAGTATGAGGTGGAGTATGGGGTCAATAGAGAGGAGTTGGAAAATATTTCATGGCAATAATGGGATATAATTTCATGGCTAAGGTCACTTTTCCTAATAGAGCTATGTTGCTTCTTCTGAGGTTTATTCAAATCAAAATGAATCCGAGTAAAATAATTGGATAATTCTTATAGCCAAATTGGTGGCCCCTTGCTATTTTTGCTTTCTTGTTCATAAGGTACATCAATTGATCCATATTTATGAAAGAATGAAATAAAATACAAATTTAAAGTAGAAACACAAAGATACAACAAAATTGAACTTCAATTAATAAATATCAAATGTTGAAAATTGCTTACATGCAAAATGAAAGAAAACTAACTTGGACGATGGTAGCTTATCTCTGAGAAGAGATGTGATGGCTACATGCCTTCTGAACTATGTTACAATGAGGCTCAAAGGCCTTTTTATCGTGAAGAAACAATGAGAAACTCTAAACATCCAAAAACCGAACCCTAGGAGATGAAGCGCCAAAAGTTATGGGCCCCGATAAGGTTAGTTGGAACGTTTACTTCCGTGGGTCGTAACTTTATCATATGATCTATGTTTGGCACACATGATAGTTTGTTATAAAGGTATATCTAAGGACAAAAAAATTCGACTGAAAACACAAAACAATGTCTATGTTTGCTTGTTTCCCCAAAAAATGCCATTTTGGGCCTCAAAATGACTTTGGAAGTTTAGGATCCGAAAACTGCCAAAAATAGAAAACTATTGAAATAGGAACTATGCTGAAAAATATCATATTGATAGAAAAAATGATGGGGGTCCAAGTGGAATAGGCAGGTGGCCACCAATATCCATCTGAATCAATCCTTCCCCCTTATGAAGCAGTTGTCCCCATTGCGTTGAGTGCCTCAATGAGGTGAGGAAAATTCCGCTGAACTTGGTCCCTGGTGAACCACTTGCCTTGATGCAAGTGATGGTCAGCTTTGACAATCGGATACAGTTAGATCCTCTATTAGAGAGTGTTACTAATTTGTGTGTCCATGATTCAATCAATTGTGACTTGTTAAATGCAATCTGGGTTGAGCTCTATTGGTGTCAACTGCTCAACAATGTCTGATGTGCCAAACAATGGTGGAAAGTATGGCCAAAGGTAATCCACATTGAATATTAGGTGTAGGCTAAGGAATGGGGGAATGCTTGGCTCGAAATATTTGTCACGCATAACCTTGGTGATGGTGTAAGGCAATGGTCGAAATCCCAGACCCACTTGAAAGGGGTTGTAGCTAGTTGATCTATGGAGAGCTCTATTGTAGTTGTGTTGCACATAGGGGAGACTCTTATCCCATGTTCGTGGATGCTTATAACTATACATGTGTAGTATGTACACTATTGTGTTGTGGATAACCTCTGTTTGGCCATCTATATGGGGGTGGAATACAGTTGACTTGGTGAGCTTGGTGTTCATCAATGACCAGAGGCTTGAGTAGAATGTGCTTAGGAACCTGATATCCTGATTTGATATAATGATTTACAGGATCCCAAAATGTATTCACACTCGTTCGAAGAATAACTTAGCAATGACCTCTATTGTGATAATTTTCTTGCAGGCAACCAATATGGCCATATTAGAAAATCTATCAATGGCCTTAAACACATAGTTGCTACCATAATTGGTATAAGGAATGACATACATATAGTCCATGGAGATGGATTCCCAAAGCCAGTTAGGAGTAGGAATAGGGGTGTACAAACCTTACTTCTTAATGGTTGGCTTGGCAATGACACAGGCAGTGTAGGATCTGATATAGTTAGGAGTAGGAATAGGGGTGTACGAACCTTACTTCTTAATGGTTGGCTTGGCAATGGCACAGGCAGTGTAGGATCTGATATATTTTCAGACATCTTGTTTGAGTTTTGGCCAATAAAAATACTTCTGTAGTACTAACATTATCTTCATCATACTGAAGTGCCTTGCTACCCATCTGTAATGCGCCTCCCAAATCAGCGTGGCATGATCGATTGAAGGAACATAAATGTTTCCGAAGTAGCACAATGGTTCATCTTGGAGGTGGAAGTATAGAACTTGCTTGTCATCCATTAACATCTAGTATGTGGTGGAAAATTTTGGATCATTTTTGTATAGTTGTAGCCATCCAGAGGTCTTGTGCCCCAAAGAGTTGAAAATTGTTCTTGGTGCCAACTAAGGTTGTTTTTGATGTGCTTGGTGATACCCTTCTTGTATTTAATGTTCAAATGGAATTATTACATATATTTGGACCGTTTTTGATGGAGAACGTTCTACAACTTCCCCTATGTCTGCATATATTGAAGAGGTCGATGATCTGTGTGGATGATTGTCTCCTTCCCCATAATATAATGTTTCCATTATCAGCAAGCCTATATGATAGAATACATTTCCTAATCATAGGTGGGGTACCTTCGAAAATTATCAGAGAGTGTCTCACTATGAGAGGCCATTTGATAGCCTTGTTGAGTGAGGACTACACCAATAGAATAATTGGAGGCATCTATCTCAATCTCAAATGGTTGTTGTAGTTTTGGCAAGGTGAGGACTAATGTAGAGAAAAGGTGGTGTTTTAGTTCAATGAATGCCTTATGTTGTGACTCAGACCAAAAAAACTTTACTTTTGCTCCACCCTTGGTAAATTGACTTAAGGGCCAAGTGATATGAGAGAACCCTAACACAAATATCCAATAGAAATTAGTAAAGCCCAAGAAGCTATGAAGCTTTGTTAGAGTCGTTTGGGCCAACTAATCCTGAATGACTTGGATCTTAGCTAGATCCACATGCACGCCTTTCTCATCAACTATGTAGCTAGATATTAGACCTGGTCCATGCCAAATGAGAATTTCTCTAGGTAGCACATAGCTTGTGCTGTTGCAGGGTTTGACAAACCTATTGAATATGTTACAAGTGCTCTACCCAAATATTGTTGAATATGATGACATCATCTAGATATATAACCACAAAAAATTTGGTGAAAGGCTACAAGATGTTATCCATCAGCCTCATAAAAGTTTCTAGGACATTTTCCAATCTGAAGGGAATGACTTGTAGAAATTTTTGAATAATTTAACACATATTCAATGGAGATTATCCTGATCATGTACTATTGCGGAAAACATACACAATACATAAGCTCCTCTACGTTGATCATCAATAACAATAAACATCAAGAGCATTCACACATTAACACAGTATGTATCCCGGGGAAAGCATCTCGCTAAAAACCCCCACTATCTGTATATTAATGATTGAGTTATGTAACATTACACAGCATAATACTTCTCACAAGTATCTCCACCTTTGTTACACACAATACAGCTCAGATCTGATCTCCAAATCTCTTCCACTGCTTGCCTGCCTCCACTGCTCAATACCTGCTCAAGAACTGATGAGAATGACTCACCAAACTCGTTTTTTACCTGCAAAATAGTCACTCACACTTTGTCGACGTGAGCATAAGCTAAAATGTGGGCAAATATGTGCGCAAACTCATTGGCATACTCAATCCATCCCCTGATTTGTGCAAGATCTGGTGCACAACTAAAGTCACAACTGATAGCAATCTGATTCTCTAACACCTGTCCCTGCTGAACTGAACATGCACTGACATGCAACTGAGTTAACTGATGTATTCATTAGTTGTATTATGAGTTAATAACTTGTGAATTAATTGATAACTAATTCACCCAACTCATCTCTAGTCTATTCGCCAGTTAGACTAAATACAACCAGTTTAACAAAGCTAAACTGAACACAACTCCATCAACTGCACCTCCAGTCCACTAAACTCAACTCACTTGAGTTCTAACTGAAGTCATGCATGCAAATATTCAACTAACCCATAAGAACCACGTATTTCCTTCATGTAATTGCATGTGCCACATCCGTAGCTCGAACTGAAGTGCTCCAAGAGAATAAGACAAAGTTTATAGTCCAAATATTATTGTGAGATAATAATATTTGACTTTTCTATTTTTGACAGTCAGTCTAAAAATAGACTTGATCACTCACACTGTGATCACTCACACTTTCATAAAAAATAGAAGTCCATCTATTTTTCCAAACTTGATCAATCATCCATAAACAACAACCTGCAATCCATAGACATGATCCATATGTCTAAAAATAGACATAGTCTAAAAATACTTGCGCCAAAAATAGCCTGTGGGCCCACTTAGTGAAGGCGACTCTTTTCACTAAGCTCCATCATCTTGTTGCAATCTCAACAGAGAGTAGCCAAGTAAAATGCCTTCATCTACTCTAGGTTAAAACTTACCAAGATTTTCATCAGTCCTTTTAATGTAGCATTTGCTTCCAAAATTTTTGAAGTATTTTACCGTGGGAGTCTTGCCATACAAAAGTTCATGAGGAGTCTGAGTGTTGTTTAACCGGACGTTTGTCTTGTTGAGGATAGTAACAACGGAAAATATGGCTTCACCCCAGAAGGTTGCAGGAGTTCTAGACTCATCAAGCATAGCACGAGCCATTTGCTGAACCGTTCTATTCATCCTTTCTACTACTCCATTTTGCTGAGGAGTCCTTGCAGCAGAAAATTCCCTTATGATTCCATGTTCTTCACAAAAATCAAAAAATTCATCTGAGGTAAATTCTCCTACTCGATCAGATTTGAGACATTTGATTCTGCGGTCTGATTCATTTTCAACCAAAGCTTTGAATGACTTGATTTTTTCAAAAGCTTCATCTTTATACTTCATGAGCCCTATCCAACACATCCTTGAAAAGTCATCAATGAACAAAATGAAGTATTCTTCTCCTCGAGGTGACCTCTTCCTAGTTGGACCACATATATCAGTGTGGACAAGTTCAAGTGGCCTACTAGCTAATCCTTCCTTCTCAGGGAAATTAGTTCTGGTTTGCTTACCAAATTGACATGATTTGCATATTGTATTGTCTGGAATTCTGATGTCAGGGAGATCACGAACTGCCTGATATTTGCATGCTTTCCTTATCTGGGAGAAGCTAAGATGCCCCAACCTTCCGTTGCATAGCCAGTGTTTGTCATTCTTTCTCAGATAGCATTGTTGTTCTCCTTCTTTGAATATGTATAAATTATTTGGAGTTCTTGTGCCTTTGATCACTGTTTTTCTTGTCTCAAGCTCACGAACAATACATCCATTTGATCTAAATATTACCTCAGTTCCTTGATCACACATTTGACTAACACTTAATAAATTATGCTTTAAGCGATCAACATACATAACATTACCAGCTTTGACCTTCTTTTTCAACTGGCCAAAACCTTTACCTTTTATGAATGCAGGGGTGTCAATTCCAAATGATACCTTCTTTTCCCTTTCTAAGGCAGTATATGACTAAAATTTTTCTTTATCACCTGTGATATGTTTAGAGAATCCACTGTCAATGTACCATTGATTTTCTTGTCCTTCCGCATATAGGGCTATCCTACATCTGTCTGGTTGTGGTCCTTTCTTTCTCCATGTTTTTGAACTCAATGAAGTATGCTTCTTCTGAATTGTTTGCCGAAACTTGCTTCTGCATTTAGAATCTTCATGATCGAAACTGTTACAGATAGTGCATTCTATTTCATTTTCAAGAGCAGAGAAGTTATTGCAGGTTCTTTTCATGATTCCTGTCATACCCCTTTGTTTTTTAGCTTCCCTAGTCATGATAGTCTTATAGGCAACACACTGAGCAGCTTTATGACCAAAGTTATGACAAGAGAAACATTGGCCATTGAAGAAATTCCTACGACTATCAAATCTACCAACCATATGATTGTAGTTTCCATCCATTCTTGAGCTAAATTGAGAATGATTTACCTATGGTCGGTTGAGGCTTCTGTTCATCTGTGAAGTAGATTGCTCCCGATAATCTTTGATCATTCTTGAAGCAACTTGTCCCTAATTTACCTGGTGATTTGCATCATGCTTTTGCTGTTCATTCTCCTTGCTACATCAAGGTAGCTTTTGGAGGTGGATGGCTTCTGTGCTTGCTTCTAAGATTGAGACGCTTCTTCAGAATATCTGAGACCTATTTTGATTAGAGGAGAATGCTGCACTTTGATAATCTCATCTAGAGTTTCAAATCCTTTAGCAAATCTGAGATTAAGGGCTTTTGTTTTCTCAATTTCCTTTCTAAGTCACATTCTAACTTTTCATTGTGTTTATCGTTTTCAACAAGTTGGAATGTTAGAGTATCAATAATCATATTCTTTTCTTCTAACCAAATTTTAAGTTTAGAAATTTCTTCATACAGACCTCCTTCATTTATAGCATCCAAGAAATCATCATCTTCAAAAGCCATCAAAAGTCTATTATCATGACCTTGTTCATCTTCATCACTATTTGAAAGTCCATCGCTGTCTTCATGAGTATAATAGCTCTTCTTACTTACATAATGTTTTCTGTTCCATCTAACAGGTTCCTTACCTCTGTCTGGTTTATCTTTAGGAGGACATTTTGCAGCATAATGACCGACTCTTCCACAAGCAAAGCATTTGAAAGGTAGCTTATCTCTAAATCTTCCAATTCCCCGTTGAAGGTTCTTGACAAAATTTGATTCTTCCCCTTCTTCTGACATATGTCCTAGCTCATAGTAATCTCCTTTTCCTGAAGCTTTGAATGCAGCTTCTCTTCTATCTGATGGTCCTCCTTTTCTCATTTCGTAAGCAGTTAGAATTCCATGTAATTGTGACATGGTAAGATTATTTAGATTCTCCTTTTCTTCTATGGCAGAAACTTTTGAATCAAACTTAGGAGACAAAGATCTTAGAACCTTCTCAACCAAAACAACTTCTTTTATTTCTTCACCCAAGTTTTTCATACAATTTACAATCTCATCTATACATAGGAAATATCTAGCCACACTTTCATCATTATGGATTCTGAGACTTTCATATTGAATTCTAAGAGTTTGTAATTTTGCTCGTTTTACCTGCTCATCTCCTTCATAGCTCAGAATATCTTGTCCCATATTTCTTTTTCCCTTTTGAGCTGCATCACCTTGACAAATTCTGATTGAGATAGACTTCCTAATAGAGTATTGACAACTTTTTCATTTGTTTCATACTGCTTCTTACCAGCTGAATCTGTAGGAGTTGCTGATGGAAATGTGTATCCTTTTTCCACAATATCCCAAACTTATGTACCAAGAGATTGAAGATAGGCAGTGATTCTTACCTTCCAATAGATGAAGTTGGTTCCATCAAATGTCGATGGCATGATAGATGCTTCCTTTTTGTAGTTGCTCATGATGATAGATCTTCCTTCAAGCAATCAAGCTTTTTCCTGAAGAGCCTGGCTCTGTCACTATTTGTTGAAAATAATACTGAGAGGGTGGGTGAATCAGTATTATCAAACTATTTTTAATTTATACAAATATTTGCAGATGAAACTTGTGTATACCTCCCAAACTTATAATATATTAATCTGTGTGTCAGAACCATATAACAAGAACAAAAATAGAGCAACAGTCACACCAAAGAACACAAGATATAAGGTGGAAACCCAATGTGGGTGAAAACCACCTGCTGCAATATGTCTCTATCTTCTTTAAATTAGAAACTTCTTTTTACAATGATTTTGTACTGATGCAGTCCTTTACTAGTACGCAGGCTTCAACCTACAGAAGGCTACAACCTTCTCTTTCCTTCCAGGGACCACATTTCATAAATTTTCATATTGCGGATATCCGCACTTCTATCGTGTCTAGCTTGCATAGCTCCGCGCCTGCTCTGTCCTCTGTTCTGCGCATCGCCGCACTACTCTGTCTTCTGTTCTGCGTAGCTCCGCACCTGCACTATCTACTCAACTGTGCACCTCCGCACCTGATTCATCTTCTGGCCTGTGCACCTCCGCACCTGCGCTTTCTACTCGACTATGCACCTTCGCACCTGCGCTTTCTACTCGACTGCACACCTTCGCACCTAATCCATCTTCTAGCTTACGCACCTCCACACCTGCGCCATATCTTGCCTGCGGACCTCCAGGTATAGACACTTTATCAGTCCTCAATTATACCCTAGACTGTTAAATTCACAGATCTGATCATGTGCCAAAGAGATCTCGACCCATCAGTAGATTTGCCTTATAATGCTCAGGTTTCTCCTTGATTCAGATCTAGCTATCACTCACAAATCGATCACCAAAAATTTACATCTTGCTCTTAAGATATTCAACATACACAAGTGAATAGGCCAAATGATCTCCTTCCCTTTTTAAAGTCTAGGCCTTTCTCAAACCATGGACCAAAACCATAGAGACCCAATACTAGTGATCCAAAACCTGGGTTCAATATTTTAGATGCAAAACCACGGACCAAAACCATAGGATCAAAAACGTCGGACTAAATACCATGGACCAAACATAAGATTTTCCATGTGCGCATTTTTCTCTGCATGAAAGTCCGTGCATTTTAGGTTCACGCTTTTTGTTCAGAGCGCATGCGAACATATCCGCATCTTATGAGAGGTGCACCTGCGCAACCTGTCAATGACTGCACCTTTTGGACGGTGCACCTGCGGAACCCGAAAATAACATTGCTGCACTATAATTTGTCATCTGATTCCTTTGTCCTGCATCCCATGTATTCTGTCACATCTCATCTGATATTTCTTCTGTAGACTCATCTGGTTGTGTATACGTGAATTGTTCTTCTATGAGAGGGTTGCCATCAAGTACAACACATACATCATAATGCCAACACCCTCCTGTGTCATGAGCTTTTTGTGTCTAACAAAAAGTTGCAAGGGGTGCGTAGGTTCACTCCTTACCCACAAATTCAGTCCATGTTCTTTTCTTTGAAAGGCGTTATAAGCCTTAGACCACTTGAGTTGGTTTGCTACAAAAGAAATAAAGGCATTGAACTGAATATCCCCAACAAAAGGGATAGGATTATTATCCACCTCACCTTCTAATACAAAATTGTGCAAATAAAATTCACGGAGAACATGTTGGACTTTATCCCATGCTCCTTACAACAATTTATAAATTCGTCAGTTGTCTTTAATTCAATTGACTTTCCGGCCTTAATGACTTTAATCTTCAACAACAAATATCTTTCCAATAAAAATAGAGCATAATTTGTGGCAGGAGACTTGCAATATAAGACGTCAGAGTATAAAGAGAAAATAGCATCGATCTGGCCCACGATCTTATCTAGCTTGGCTTTTACTTTCCTTTGCTTTTCTTCCTCCTGCCGAACTTATCAAAAGTTTCATTCTCAGTTATGGTCAATTCTATGAATTGCTTTTGCAACTCCTGATACTTTTGCAGAGGAACTGTCTCCTTCTGACATTGCGCTAAAGCAAGCTAGGCTTGTGCCAGCTCCTCTTGTAACTCTGAAATAATATGATCATTGCATGAGGGAGCGTTATTGATTATTTCTTCTGTCTGGGTGCTTTTGTTGTGAGAGGGTAAACCCTTGTTCTGAGTAGACTTATCTATCAACTCTATGTGAAAGCTTATTTGTGTCACCACCGTCTGAGTAGAAATGGATTCGGTCTGAGTTCCTATTGCCTTACCTTCACATATTTGTGTTTGTGTGGCTACAGTGATTAACTCAGGAATAATGCTCGGAGCTTTGCTATTTGCAATTTCTTTTAATTTCCGACGGAGCCGCTTAACTGTCTTCTGAAGCTTCTGGTATTTCTTCCTCATATTCCTTAATTTCATTTCGGCTACCTGCTTCTTCTGAGAAGCATATTTTGTAAGAATAGGTTTAACAATAGGCTTTGTAATGGAGGGTTCTTGGTACTCATCTTGGATATGTTCCAATATAACCATGTCACTTGACTGATTATCCAATTCATGAATCATTTCTGTGTCAAATTCCTCTTCCCGGTGTACAGCTTCTGGGGAAGGAAAAACTTCTGCTTGACCAGAATCTTCTGAGGATTGAGCTTTTTTCAGATTTTGGTCAAGTGATCCTCCAGGTTGCATATATGCATTCAAATTTGCAAGAACCTGGGCCATCCCTTCCTCAAAGTCCTGCAAGAAATTATCTTGGGGGCTCATAGGTGGTGTTTGAGAAGGCCCTGCTTGATTTTCTAGTTCATCATCATTTTGAAAAGAATGTTGTGTTTCCCCTTGTTCTGGGTTAGAATTGCATTCTTCCTCGGGTTCTGATTCAGAGGTTCTTCCTCCTGTTCTGGTTCAAAATTAGGTTTATTCTCCTGTTCAAGTTCAGAGTTGGGTTCCTCCTCCTGTTCCTATTTAGAATTAGGTTCTTCCTCTTGTTCTGCTTCAGAATTACCTTCTTCCTCTAGTTCTGGTTCAGAGTCCTACACAGTAATTGGACTAGATGGTTCTGTCGGCCGTTTGGCGCTACCTTGAGGATCTACGAAAGTCCTTTGAATTAGGTTTAGCCTCACTGAACGCCTGCGCTTATGGGGTCCTATTGCTGCATGAGCAGTTCATTTCCTCTTTGGAACATGGTTTTGTTATTAAATTTCCACGGTTGTAGGGGTTTGGACTACAGGGTTTGTCCCTATCTCTAGCGGCGTTATAAAATTATCCCAAATTAAATTTTTCTGGGCAAGACTGTGACTAACAATGAGTCTGATAAAACCATGTTGACTAACTACAGTCTTGGATGTCTAGCCTGTCTTATTCTATCAGTTGTGTCATGCAATAATGAATTCAAGAAAAATGGTAAATTGAGAGTAAGCTTTTGCTTTAAAACGGCTAAGAGTTTAAGTTGTCGTGGTTTTACCACATCTCGTCGACCATCACAAGTGATGTACTTTTGGATGACACTTGCCAATTCGTGACATGGTTCTCCCAAAGATGACGGTTGAATGCCCTTGCCGTTTCGTGTTAATTCCCCGCATGCATCTTTGAAAATTTGCACCGCGTCATGCAACATTATGTGATTTTTAGGCCATACTGCTCCTCCTACCGACAACTCGGAAACTTCTGCTATCACAGCCTCCAATACTGTTATATTTACACCTTTTACTGTGGATTGCCCGTCTTATAAGTGTTGTAAAAACTCGATAGAAATTTCTTCCCTAGGGGCTTGAAGTCTGGTGAAATATGATATGCATCCTGCATGCACCAAAATTTCCTTGGCTCTGGCAGAAATCTCCAACACTAAGGGTTCTCAGTGAACTGATTTTCCACCCATAATGCTCGAATTCTTCTAATATTCGCCCTAAAATTTCAAATATTGACACAGCAGAAAGACGCCGCCGAGAACAACAATTGCTTTGGTAAAAATGGAACAACAAGTAGACATAACAACTAAATTCCATAATGTTAAGCAAAGTGTCCATGATAATTAACAATATTAATTCTTGGACTATCATATTGCCACATGTCATTTGATGATGGGATATCATAGCAACATATCAGGTTCAATAAGCAGAATAAATATAGCGCATGCAGAGGCATAATAGGAATCCTTCCCCCTCCTTAAAAAGAGAGGTCGCCTACGACCGAGTAGACAAGGAAAGTGTTGTTCTGACGGCAAGTCAAGGGAATGAATAGTACGACAGTAAATGAAGCAGAGTATGCATATCAATGATAGGATGGAAAGAGGTATGGTTATAATGAGAATGGAGTGTGTAAAGATAGTAATGAATAATAGATAGGACGCTTTGGATTGATGATAAGTTATGCAAAAAATAAAAGGACAACAATATTCCAAAAAGACGCTTTACTGACGGTATTCTAGCCGAGAATGATATGATTGATCGAAAAGCATTATCTCATGCATAAAGGTCCTAAACAGGGGAAAAATAAGGAAGTAATTTCTCCAATAAAAAGAAAGAATAAGAAGAGGGTGTCATAGTAATAATTGAAGATAAGATATAAGTTCAATACCATAAGTAGAGCTTCTGCTGCCAGCAAGCGTTCATAGAATCAACCGAGTTTCTTTTTAACCCATATGAGCCAAGATACTCAATTTATAAATGGAGAGTTCCAATGTTGTTCTACAGAAGAGATCAGTGTGCTGGCGTGGTAACCAGATAACCACACTGCCATTCACTGGGATGTAGCAAAAGTGATCAGGCTGGCTCGTGATGAGACCTCCTGTTCCAAGGATATTTTGGCTATCCAATGGATCATAACCCTGGTGTGGTGGCCATAATGGGAATGTCACTTTGCTACAACCTTATGAACATGGTAGGCTGGCTCGTAATGAGACCCCCTATCCTCCTTCTGAAAACAAAATTTTGCTGTTATTACACATTTTTGTGATAAATAGAGGGAGGCTCAATACTCCTTAAGAGCATGGATGGTGGAAGAAGTTGAACACGTCAATAGAAAAAGTATACCCATAGTATTATTTTATAGATAGAGAAGATTATAACCACGAAGGGTGAAACCAACATGGTTTTTAAGATGATCAATCAGTATCATGTACAACAGAAAACGATGCAGTAAAGTAGTATATAAATAACTATGTCCCTTTCTTGAAAAGAATCTATCATCAAGAAGTTGTCCTGTTAAAGATCATAACGTTAATGGTATTAACTCCCTTCAATAGAATCCATAAATTCTTTGTCCTCATAAAAGTAGTGTACTTCATGCCATGAAAAGAAAACAAAATAACAAACAAAAGGAAAATGGCCTGAGATAAGCGAAGAGCAATTTACACAAAAAGAAAAATTTTGTTGTTCAATTCGGTTGGACTGCGACTGTTCAAAAGATTGAACATCAACTGTTCAATTAAATGAACAACAAAACAACGCAAAAAGAAAAGAAGTGTTGTTCAATAGATTGAACAACAATTATTCAATAGATTGAACATCAACTGTTCAATAGATTGAACAAAAACTGTTCAATTAAATGAAACAACAGTTGTTCAATAGATTGAACAATAGCTATTCAATTAAATGAACAACAAAACCACGCAAAAAGAAAAGAAGTGTTGTTCAATAGATTGAACTACAAAACAATAGAAAAGAAAGAAAGTGATGTTCAATAGATTGAACAACAACTGTTCAATTAACTGAGAAGAAGAAGAAGAAGAAGAAGAAGAAGAAGAAGAAGAAGAAGAAGAAGAAGAAGAAGAAGAAGTGTTGTTCAATAGATTTAACAACGACTGTTCACTAAATACAAGTGTTGTTCAATAGATTGAACAACGAGTGTTCACTAAATTGAACAGCAACTGTTCAATAAATTGAATATCAAAACAACGAAATAGAAGGAAAATGATGTTCAATATATTGAACAACAACTCTTCAATTAAATGAAAAAAAAACGACAAAAGGAAAGAAAGTGCTGTTCAATAGATTGAACAATAGCTATTCAATAGATTGAACAACAACTGTTCAATAGATTGAACAACAACATTTCAATAGATTGAACAACAGCTGTTCAATAAATTGAACAACAAAACAACAAAAAACAAGAAAAGTGTTGTTCAATAGATTGAACAACAACTGTTCAATTAAATGAGCAGCAAAACAAGCAAAGAAAAAGAAAATCAAATCAAAAATCGTATTTACATATTTTACAAAGAAGAAATAAAATATATAAAGATGAAGCTGCCGAAGTATTTCCTTCTACAACTAAAACTTGCATGGTGGGGTCCTCACGTATCTGCTGATAGAAAGATTCTTTGCTAAGTGGTTTTTGGTAGAGGTGCACATGATGCCCATTTGCTTTAAAATAAGAACTATAACCATCAATGGTGACCAGCGTAAGAGTGCCATGATCATGTACTTTCTTTATTTCATAGGGGCCTAACCATCTAGTTTGTAGTTTGCCAGGGAAGTCTTGAAACCTGGAATCGTAAAGAAGTGCCCAGTCGCCCTCATGAAATGGTTTTTTCTTAATCAAGGCATCATTCCATTTGGTTCTTTGTTGTTGAATAATTTCTGTACGCTGTAGAGTCAATAGCCAAATTTCATCTAATTCGTTCATCTGCTGAAACCTTTTAACCTGGCTTTAGTTAAATCTAGTCCTACTTCCTGGGCTGTCTTTAGTGTTTGTATCTCAAATTCTATGGGAAAAATGGGTTCCTTACCAAATACCAGTTGATATGGTGAGTATCTAGTAGTGTTTCTCCAAGTTGTGCAATACGCCCACAAGGCCTCTGGTAGTCGAGCAATCCAGTCTCTTCGATGTGATGAGATAGTCTTTGTTAGAATAGATTCGATAACTTTACTGGTGCTCTCCACCTACCCATTCGCCTACGAGTGATACAAAGAAGTAATTGTGTGTGTGATGTGATGATTCTTTAGTGTAGCAGCGATCTTGTGGCCCACGAATTTTGGTCCCCCATCAGTAATTACTTCTCTGGGTAAGCCATACCGCACAACAATTTCAAAAAGAAAATTAATAACAGATTTCTCTGTTGCTCTTGTTAATGCTACTGCTTCCACCCACTTAGTTACGTAATCTGTTGCAACCAATATATATGATTTCTGGTTGGATGATGGTTTGATCGTCCCAATGAAATATAATGCCCAACGCTCAAATGGTTCTATCACCAGATGTGGATGCAGGGGAATTCATCAGATTGGCCAGGGCGTCCCATCCTTTGGCAACTATCACATGCCTAGACAAATTTCTTCGCATCTTTAAAAATAGTGGGCCAGTAGTAGCCCATATGTAGAATTTTATGTCTATTTCTTCGATTTGCAAAGTGTCCACCGCAAGGTCCATCATGGCAGGCTTTTAAGATATCATAAATTTCATCCTCCCTCATGCACATGCGGATGTGCATATCAACTCCTGTGTGGAAAAGGTATCCTCCGATCCAGAAGAAACGAGTGTTACGTTGCACAATCAATTTCCTTTCTCTGGATGTCAGATGTTTGGGCAATTTTCCCGCAACTAAGTAATTCGCTATGTCTGCATACCATGGTGTTTTTATGGCCACAACAAACAAATGTTCATCCGGGAACTGATCCTCTACAACCACTGTATCGTTTGTTCTTGGCACTCGGTAGAGGAAGTCTGCCACGAGGTTCTCCTTCCCTGGTCGATCCCTTATAGTTATGTCAAATTCCTGTAAAAGTAGTAACCAACGAGTCACTCTTCCATTTCTAATAGGTTTATTTTCTAAATATTTAATAACAGAGTGATCAGTATACAGAAATAAAGGGTATCCGATTATATAGTGTCTAAATTTGTTGACAGCATAAATAACAGCTAGAAACTCCTTTTTTGTTACTGTGTAATTCAACTCAGCAGGAGTTAAGTTTTTGCTGATGTAATATATAGCGTAGGGTTTCTTGTATTCTTCTTAGCCAAGAACAACTCCAATAGTTGTATCTGATGCGTCTAATGAAATCTGGAAAGGTATATCCCAATTTGGGCCTCGCAATACTAGTGCTGTCGATACTAACCGTTTCAGATCTGTAAAGGCAGTGTCACATCTATTAGTACATATAAAATCAACATTCCTTGTTAAGGCATATAAAGGTGTAGCTATTTGTGAAAAGTTCTTTATAAATCTACGATAATATCCAGCAAATCCAAAAAAACTACGTACCTCTGTTTGCGTACAGGGAGTAGCTAATAAGAGGATTACCTATATCTTTGTTGGATCTACCTGAATTCCAGCTACTGAAATGTAATGACCCAGAATCAGTCCTTTTGTCATCATCATATGACATTTCTCATGACTTAAGCATAATCTAGTAGCAATACACTGTTCTAGGAATTTCTCCAATGTTTGTAATGCTTGATCAAAGTCATCTCCATAGGGTGTGAAATCATCCATGTGCACCTCCAATCCTTCATTTATCAAGTGTGCAAAAATACTGAGTATGGCTCTTTGGAATGTAGCAGGTGCATTACACAATCCGAAAGGAAATACCTAGTAAGAAAATGTTCTCCAGGGGTAGGTGAAAGTAGTTTTATCTTGGTCTTCAGGGGCAATTTGGATTTGGTTGTAGCCACTGAAGCCATCCAAGAAAAAGAAGAATTTTTTTCCTACTAGTGTATCTAGGACCTGGTTGATAAATGGAAGGGGAAAATGGTATTTTTGGGTTGCTTTGTTGAGTTCTCTGTAGTCAATGCATATCCTCCATTTTCCATTCTTTTTAGGGACAACTACTAATGAAGAAACCCATTTACTGTCAGATATAGGATAAGTAAAATTCACATCTAACAGTTTTTGAAGCTCTTCTTTCACAATATCCTTTAGATGAGGATTTAATCTACACTGTGGCTGTTGAATGGGTCTTGCATCTTTTTCAGTGTAGATGTGGTGCATGCGTAACTGAGGGTCAATTCCTTTCATGTCTAGGTAGTTCCATGCAACAACCCCTTTATATTTCTTAAGGACTTGGATAAGTTTTTGTTGCTGGTCATTACTCAGATTACTGTTAATGTTCAGGATTTTCCCTTGCTCGATTTCAATAGGCTTGCTATTATTGACAATGGTTGTTGGTATCGGTTGGTCATTAATGTATCTCAAGGAATCTTCTTCAATCTCATTGTCAAGGACTACTTCAATCATGTGACATCTCAAATTAGACACTACAGCAGGGTGATTGATAAAGGTGTTAATGACATCATCTTCTGTTTGGTTTTTGAATTCAAGCGCATCTGCCACAGTCAATGGTGAACGAATATTTTCTTTTAAATACGCTGCTAGTTGTTTCCTAGTTTTTACAATGGTTAGGCTTTGCTAAGTAGGAGGGTATAAAGCTAGATTCTTTACATCATTCCCTCTGGTTATGGTCATACTGCCTGTTTGGCATCCTATATAAGCATTGGCTATTGCTAGCCAAGGCCTTCCTAGTATTAAGGGATGTCCACCTAGCCGATTTCTGGGATTAATAATAAAAAAATCTACCAGATATTCCCAAGAGTCCACATAAACCATTACATCTTGTGGCCTAATGAGTGAATGGTCAACTAGCTCCAGCAAGCTAGTGGTTGGTTCTAAGGCTGTGATGCCAAGCACTTCACAAGTTTCTGTTGTAAGAATGTTAATGGCTGCCCCTAAGTCAACTAAAGCATTGGGAAAAGAGCGTCCATTTATTTGTACTGTGACAATGGGATTTCTCGGGTCTTCGTATTTTACAGGTGTCTCTTTGCCTAGTAATAAATCAAACAAAGTTCTGACAACATAGACAGTTGGTGTTATTTTATTTTCCTCACAGAATTCTTTACACATAACTCTTTAATGGTTTTAGCATATATCAGAATGTCTTGAATGGCTTGGAGGAGGGGTATTTTTATACAGAGATTTTTGAGTTCACCCAGAAGATCAAAGTCGGTATATTCAATAGGTTGAGGTATTATAAATCTTTCTGGGAACGGGGGAGGAGTAATTAGAACTTGCTCGAGATCTTTCTGCCTAACTGTATCTCCTCCCTGTTTTATTTTCTTGTCATCTACAATCGAAGGCTTATCCGAATGTGTTTCTTTAACTTTAGGTTGCATAATTTTGTCCTCATATAGAGAAATTATGCGTCCGGATCTTAACTTAAGTTCATTACATTCTCTCATCTCAACTTCAGGGTATAGACTCTTAATAATTTGGACTGATTGGATTGTTCTGTTGTTAGGATTTGGGTTGGGTTGAGCTGGGAGTTGCGGCCGTATATTAGGTTGAGGATTTTGCTGCAACGTATAAGGCACTGGTAAGGTTGGTTGAGGTAGAGGAACTGTTCCCATAGGCTGGTTTGCAGATCGTTGCCAATTTGGTTGCCAGTTCTGATTTTGTGAGGTAGAAGGAGACCATTGAGAGGAATAGGAGTTGTTCTGCCAGAATGGTGGAGGGTAAGAGGAATTTGGCCAATTATTATTTGGATTTGATTGGTTAGGCCATGGTGGCATAGAAAATGCTTGAGGTGGTCAAGTAGAGAAAGGTGGCTGGTTCCGCCATGCTGCTCCTGAATACTACTGAGAATTAAATTGCGAAGAAGGAAAGAACGAAAATGGTTTTGTAGACATACCTATCATACATGTTTGTCATTGACATCATTGGTTCATTAGATATACTGGTTCCACTTCCTCTTTTGCTTCCTTGAAGACTGCTTTTAATCCAGGAAGCGATGGGCAGCTTTCCGTAGTATGATCCTTAGTGTAAATGGCGCATGTTTGTATCATATCTAACGAAGATTCTCTATGATTGTGTTTCTTTCTGCAGTGTGGACAAAAAAAAACTAGATTATGTTATGCTTTGGCTTGCATGATATCCAATTGTGTCGTCAGGGTCCCCAGGATATCAGTCTTGAAATCTTCCAGTAGATTTCCGATTTCAACTCGTGTACTGCTTCCTCCTGAGGCTTTGTTGTCTCTGGTGATTGCATCACGTCCAATTGGTTTCAACCTTGTACTGCCTCTGGAACACCTGATGCACAATTGTATAATATTGTCATAATCCTCTTGATAAATATCACCCTTCCTTATTAAATTTATTTATTTATTTATTTATTTATTTTTTTTTTTTTTGGGCAAATTCTAAACTATTTATATTAAGAAAACGAAAAAGATATGTACAAGAGGTCGAAACCTCTGAGAGCATGTGAACAGCTCTCTAACAAGTTTTCTAGACCACAAATGGTGTTTACAGGCTTTGACACAGTGTCTGTACTCAAAAATACAATTCCAGTCTACTGAATTGGACATGATGACCTGGAATTAACAAAATGCATGAACAGAAGCTGACAAGACAAATAGAATCTGACTAGACAAACCAGAAGCTGACAAGACAGAACCAAGATGCCTGAGAGGAGAGGGAAGCTGGAGAGAGGAAACGCGTCCAGCATCCGAACAGGTGGCGCAGGCTGAGCGTAGGTGGCCGAGAACACACGACCATGAACCAAAAGCAGGCTGAGCGTAGGTGGCATGCAGGACGCAACGTGGGCAGATACCAAAACACCGTAACCAAAATAGCAGGGCCGAACTGACCACAGGTGGTCATCGAAACAGGACCAAAACATCAAAAAACATAGGAGAGTAACCTTACTCCTTCCCCGCTGCGGTAGCCACCTTATCTTCATTTTCCTTCTGCTTGGCAGCTTGTTGCTCGGCTTCCCATTCCGCTTCCTCTCTTGCAGGATCAGGCACAAATTCAATTTCCATGCCGCACGGAATATCCTCCAGTTTCAGAAAGCCTGGAGGGAGAATGGGATATAGCCGACCTCCAAAGAAACGCTCAGGCTGCTTGTTTTCCTCAGGTATCTTCTTATCAGTCGAACTGGTGATTTCCATGTCAATAAGACTACAGATTTCCCTAAGGGATTCATTCTGCTCTTTGGGCTGAAAGACTGTGCTATCCTCTTCGAGCTTGCTCTGAGAGGAGGGTTGGTAGGAGCTTTCCTCCTGGCTGCCTTTCTGAGAGGAATTGTTGGAGCTTAGCTCCTGCTCCTCAGAAATACCCTTACCCTTACCCTCTGCGTCGTCTTCCTCCGTAAACACCACAGTGATTAAGGTAGAAACAATAGGCCTGTTGGTGCGTCGAATGTATCTGAACGTCACCATCTGCACCGAATTATCAGTATCAGAGTCTGAATCGGCATAGCCAGGGGTGCTGGGCGAAGCATAAGCTAACAGGGAGACCCGTCGAGGGTTATGAACGCCCCTTCCACCAGGTTTCCTGCCCCGACGCGGCGAGGCATGACCACGAAGAGGCATTCTGAGCCTGCTGAAATGAAATAGGGTTTTCTTGACACGGCCTTCAGTGGGAAGATGAGACAGAGGGGACCAAATCTCACTCTGTTCCTTGCCTCTGAAGCATATCTGCTTCACACTAACACCTCCCTTCTCTGCCCACCAACCTACATTCTCTTGCAGAGAAGAGCCGAGAATCTTTGCCTGTTCAGACAGGCTCATCAAACTATAATCTCTGTTCCTAAACATTCTGGCAGCTTCTACCTTAATTCCTTGGTAGCTCGGGCTGTAGGAATGGCAATGAATGCCATTAAATGTGCATTTAATGATCTTCATTGATCGCATGTCCTTTCGTCCCGAGGACGCCGCGTGACTGTCACGTGGCTGGCATCATGCAATGTGTCACCCGCATCCGGGTCCCTTCCCTATTAAATTCACTGTTTCTACCCATTGGTCTTTCATACCTTTGATCATTGTAGTTTTAAGAACTTCATGAGGAAAATTTGGATGAGGATATCTTTGGAGATTGTATTGAAAATGTTCTACATATTCTTCAAGAATCTAATTAGTCTTAGCTACCATTTGAAAGATTTCATCCTTTAGTTCTCTAGTTCGACAACAATCTTGGTATTTTTTTAGAAAGGCTGTTTTCATTTGGTCCCAATCATTAATGGTACCTCCACCAAGCCCCATAAACCAACGCAGAGCTACTCCCTTCAGAGTAGAGGCGAACAGTTTTAGCTTCTGGGGGTCGGTAGTGTAATCATATCCCCTGCATAAAACATTGAATTCGAAAAGGAATGCATTAGGATCCTCTGAAGTTATCCCATGGAAGGTATGAATATTCTGTAATGGAATAGATTTCATGGGAGAATTGACAACTTTTTCAACAATAGGGTATTGTAATGTAGAGGTTTGAGGTTGTTGCTGATTATTAGCCATTTGATAAAAAAATATGCCAATATTCTTCAGGGATTTCTAGAACTGGAGATTTGTTCCTGGGGGATTCAGAAGAGACTTTTAGAATGATTTTAACAACACTACCTTGGTTCGAAATACTGGGTGTCCTCTGTTCAACTACTACTTCAAGAGATTTAGGTTATGATGATTTAATCTTTTCAGGACTTCCTGTTTCTCCTTCTCCTTCACAGAGGTTACAAGAATTCCCTTCTTGTAAAGGGTTAGGCTACAAGTTTTCAATGTTCTAAAAACTCCGTTCAGACCCTTTAGTCTTGCTATGAATCTTAGCGTCAACTGCAGATGGTGATCCTGCGGCCTGAAGGGTTACAATAGGATTTCTTGTAGAAACGGTTCAGGGTCCTACTAATGACTGAGACTTAGCTTTCCTTATGATTTCATCTATGAAGGTTGATCATCCAAGGGGCACCGATCCCTTAGATTTTTAAGATCTGGCGGAGGAATTAAATATTTTACTACTCTTTTCTTCTTAGTCATTCACTCAAAAATTCAAACATTTATTTCTACTTTAATTCCTATGCAATTTTGCTGAAAAGTGGGTGAGGGAGCAAGAACTTTACTTAATCGTACGTAGGTTCTTACCTTCCGTTTTTAATACCCAGTTCTTTCGCAACAAACAAACATCAAACATCTATTCCTATGCAATTGTGCTGAAAAGTGGGCGAGGGAGTAGGCACTTTACTTACTCGTACGCAGGTTCTTACCTTCCATTTTTAATACCCAGTTCTTTCGTAGCACACAAACATAAAACACACATCACTTTCTGTGAAATGGAAACACTCTCCCTGGCAACTACGCCAAAATGTTGGGCGCAAGTAAGGTGTCTTTTAGAACTCTTAAATGCCTCACATTAATTATCAACCTGGGTAAGTCTTTTTGTTTCAAGAGTGTACACAATATGTGCAAGTGATGTAAATAATTATATCTATAGAGAGTAATTATTTATAATAGCTTGTTGATTTCAATACAAGAGTAAACGGATCAAATCATAACTATCAAACTTGTAACTTCAAGGAAATTTAACTTATTCAAACATCAAAACTCAATCTTAATCAAAACCAAAATTCAATCTTAATCGAAAGTTCTTACTACAATTACATCAACCGAGTGCACCGTAGCGATAACAGAGTTATTTCAGCTAAATCTAGACTAATGCATAAAAGTAATACACCTAATATAATCAATAAAACTCTAGCTTTCAATTAACAAGAAATGATTCTTATCTAACAATGAAATCAATCAATGACATAAATAAATGAAGCCAATCAATAGAAGTAAGAATTAATGCAGGAATACACAAGCTCAACACTAGTGAAAGTAAATCAATCGTAAAGCTATAAAACATAGTAATTAAACTTTGCAGTAAAAGAAAGGTAAAATAGAAAATAGGGAACAACAGTGAAATCAACTAGTGATCGGGCCCGAGCCGCCAATGATTACTGCTTGATTACTTCTGAATATCACAAATGAATAGCGACGCGAATTATATATTATTCATCAAATCTAAATGTCATTATAGCATGATGTCCTTCAGAACAATGCTCTGTATATTAAAGTTACAACTGAAGTAAAAAGGCGAAAAGTTAAGTCCCTCTTCTCTTCAATTTTCCCGCTTATAATCAAAGGGAAAAAGAGATAAATGCGATTCCTCAGGGCCAGGAGATCTAGAGGAATTCACAACCGAATTCTATTATCAAATAATCTTTCATCTTGCGCTGATCCTCCAGATTCGCTTCTCGATTTGACCGCACAAGATGCGCGTTGTTTTCTCTGTTTAGCCTTTGCTGTTCAATAGTTTGAACAACAGCCGTTCCATTTGCCAATTTCTGCATAAAAAGCAACGAAATGTCGTTTTGACAGTCAAATCGCATAAAAAACAGTTTCATTAACTTTCTATCGAAATCTCATCAAAACCTTATTACATCATGGTACACATGCATCAAGAGGAGGAAAAAGATAGTGTAATCAAGAGTAAATTTATACCTGTTGCACGAACCAACACCCATCTAGAGAAATGGTTACCAAAGTTCAATCTTGATAATGGCCTACTTGCTGAGGAACACATAAACAATTTTATGTTGCCCATTAACTTCAAAGGAGTAGTAGAAGAAGATGCAGTTGTAAGATTATTTCCATATAGTTTACAAGGAGCAGCAGGATCATGCTACTTCTCATTACCATCAGGTTCTATTAATAGTTGGGATGCTTTTCAAGAGCAGTTCTTAACTAAATTTGGAGATGATAGATCCACGACTACCCTAACAATGATCTCTCCAATTTGAAAGCTGAACCTAAAGAACCAATAGAAGACTTCAACTCTCGCTTCAATAAATTATTGAATAAGATACCAACAACATCTAAGCCCATCGATGAGGTCCAAAATGAGTGTTATATTTCTGCTTTCGCTTCAAACACAACTATTATTGTCGATAGAGTTGCCAAACCAACTTTGGTAGAAAATATGAAAGAGGCAATAGCTGTAGAAAAATGCATTCTAGCTGTGATAAGAAAAATGCATTAGAAGAATGAAAATCCAAGAAAGTGACTTTTATGGATGAATCCAATAAGAAACCAAAAAAATATCCTTTTGATCTTGAAGGTTTGCAAAAAATAGTCAAAACCATGTCTAATGAAATGGTTCATATTAAAAAACAGGTAGCAGAGATTTCCTCTAATAAATCTTTTAGACCATTTAAAAGGAATTCCCTTGCTGATCCTAAACCTCCAAATGCTATATCAAATTCAGAATCAGATGGAGAGGAAGATGAAGTTTCAACAAATGAAGAACAAACAAATGATGGAGAAGTGGCAGAGTTACAAGGAATGTGGGATTTTATTGTATAAATTTCACCGTAGATTAAATTGATTATGCAATGTACTAAAGAAAAATACTTAATCTACTTCTACAATCAAAGTTGCGGAAGCTTAATCAATTTTGAGCAAGATAAAATAGAACACATATAACAGAGAAGAAGATTCAATCACACATGAAACACAGAAGAATACTCTGGGGAAAGCCTCAAATAAAAACCCCGCTATTTGTATTATCATACAAGTGGGGATATCTTAGGATTACTCACAACTTTAGCTCACAAGCTATCCAACTCTCAGTACAATCCCTCACTGCTACTCATAGATAGAATAGACAACACATATGCCTTCCTTCAGTCCTCCAAGCCTCCTATTTCCTTGCACAGTTTCTCCTGGGTCCTCCAACTGCAACTTGTGTGATTCTCACCTCACACACAACACTGACCTCTGAAATAACTGCGCAATCCTGAAGGAGATAATTCCTTATGCATGGATGAGTTTCCTTTATAGGAAAATTCGTCCAACTGATAGTACACTGTCCCTTCCTTTAATCTAAACTGGGTCTTTCTCTAAACTAACATGCATGAGTTATGTATGAGAGAATATTCAGTTATTTGGAGAACACTAGTTGCATGCATGCATGCATTAATTGACTGAACTCACAGTTAGTTCCTCCAATTGTTTGGAACTAATTTAACTGGAATTAACTCGGTTAACTGAGCTAACTAATTACAACTCAAATGCAACTCATCCTTATCTCCTTAATTAAGGGATAACTTCCTCAATCAAAGGGATAACAGTTGCATGTCTTCACATAGACTTCATGTTTGATTTCTCCAACTAATTAACTCAAGATGAATTAATTAATTATTTTTCAAATAGCTGGTGAGACTAAGTTCAAATTTTAATTCTCAATTTTAATTCAGGGACTAATTAAAATTGGAATCTATCTCGAAATGCTATTTATAGCAATGCTATTTATAGCATTTCTTGTTGCCATTTTCAACACTCCCTCTCAACAAGAAAGGCATTCAACTTGAACCCAATCCCGAACCTTTGGAATGTTTTGCATGTAACACTTCTCTCAAGTGTTGTTGCTCCAACAACTCCAGAAAAAAAAATTATCCAACCTAATTTAGAAAGATGCCTCTGTCATCAAAGTCTCTGACTGTTATTGCCTTTGTGACTGAAAACTCTACACCTATGTGCTCTTCAGTATCTGAATGCTCTAGCCTCTATCACTTTGACCTCTGACTGCATCAATCACACTGATTCCTCCTGCTGCATCCGTGCTGCTGCTGGTCCTGTCTCCCAGCACTGCATCTGCACTGCACCTCCTCTCATCATGTTGCATCGTGTTGCCCACTGCAAGTAAGTAATTGATCTCCTAGCTGACCTCTCTGTTGGGCTAGAAACATCCTCTGATGCTGAAGCTTCCTCTGCCGTTCCATCCACATCTGTCTCTACCCACTCAACTAGTCTTGCTACTCCTCATTGGGGCTCCCGTAGCAAGGTCTAATTAAAGAGGTCGGGTACCTCAAGGATCCTACCCCTATTTCAGCCTTCTTTGGACTATCACTTCACATCGCCCTACCTCACACCTGGAGGTATGGATGCAGGTGATCCCTCTTCCCACTTGGCTCAAAATTTCCCCCTATTGGAGGTCTTTGCATGAGTGGATGCCTCCACTTGGTCTCCTCTCTGCTTCTCTAGTTGTGGCTACTCCACAACCTCCTGAAGCTGCTTCACCAATTGTGGCTCCTCCACAAATTGTCTGAGACTTCTTTTGGCACTGCATGTTGAGAGGTAATGTACTCTCCCTCTCAACCACCAAGTCTCCAATAGTTTCCTTTCTCCTCAAGGCTTTGCATGCATCTTGAACCTCAAGAGCATACGGGATCTTGACTCGTGAACCGATCTGCTTCACTTGTCTCGTGGTGATGTGTCTAAGGAAAACCTTTCCCTTACTGAAGACTACATCATGCCTTTGTCCTCCAACATCGCGATCAATACCAAGTTCTTCTTCAGTCCTGGCACATACTTCACATCTGTCAAGGTGATTCAAGCTCCATGCTCCCTATGAAAAGCAATCGTGCCTTCACCTGAAACATGGTACCTTTCATCGTCACCCATCTCTATGAGTATCTTGAGGTATTTCTCCTCCAAGGTACTGAACAAACTCTTATCGCCGGTCATGTGGAATGAAGCTCCACTACAAGAAACCAACCACAACCCATCATCAATGAAACCATGCATGCGATGACGGTAAAATCCAATTCGAACTGAGAGGCCAATGCCTCACCTTCAGATCCTTCCAAGGATCCCTTCTTGTATTCTTCAATGGACAATTAATTGCATAATGGCCCACCTCATGAAGATTAAAGCATCTCACTTTAGATTTTTCAATCTTCTTCCCTCCATTGTATACTGTTCTCCGCTTTGATCAACTTGGTTATGATCCCATGTAGAAATTTCACTGTAGATTAAATTGATTATGCAATGTACTAAAGAAAAATACTTAATCTACTTCTACAATCAAACTTGCGGAAGCTTAATCGATTTTGAGCAAGATCAAATAGAACACATATAATAGAGAAGAAGATTCAATCACACATGAAACACAAAAGAATACTCTGGGGAAAGCCTTGGCTAAAAATCTCGCTATCTGTATTATCATACAAGTGGAAATATCTCAGGATTACACAAATATTTAGCTCACAAGCTATCCAGCTCTCAGTACAATCCCTCATTGCTGCTCATAGACAAAATAGACAACACATATGCCTTCCTTCAGTCCTCCAAGCCTCCTATTTCCTTGCGCAGTTTCTCCTAGGTCCTCCAGCTGCAACCTGTGTGATTTTCACCTCACACACAACATTGACCTTTGAAATAACTACGCAATCTTGAAGGAGATAATTCCTTCTGCATGGATGAGTTTCCTTTATAGGAAAATTCCTCCAACTAATAATACATTATCCCTTCCTTTAATCTCAACTGGGTCTTTCTCTGAACTGACATGCACGAGTTATTTATGAGAGAATATTTAGTTATCTGGAGAACATTAGTTGCATGCATGCATGCATTAACTGACTGAACTCAAAATTAGTTCCTCCAACTATTTGGAACTAATTTAACTGGACTTAACTCAGTTAATTGAACTAACTAATTACAACTCAAATACAACTCACCCTTATCTCCTTAATTAAGGGATAACTTCCTCAATCAAAGGTATAACTATTGCATGTCTTCACATAGACTTCATGTTTGATTTTCTCCTACTAATTAACTCAAGTTGAATTAATTAATTATTTTTCAAATAGCTGGTGAGACTAAATTCGAATTTTAATTCTCAATTTTAATTCGGGGACTAATTAAAATTGGAATCTATCCCGAAATGCTATTTTTTGCTATTTCCAACAGAGTTGGAGTATATCCTGAAATGCTATTTATAGCATTTCTTGTTGCCATTTTCAACATTTATACTTCCGAACTAAGAAATGCAAGAAGCACTACCTGTTTCCACCGGAAGTAAAAACCTTGTTGACTTGTCACAAACAAATCCAAAGCAGAAGGCTTCAATGCCACCTCCCAGGGACAAAACAACAGGTAAGAAATCTTCACCAAAATCCACTCAAACTACTCCTCAATTGAATTCTTCACCTTCAACTAAAACCCTGATAGTATCTGATGAAATGGAATATAATATTATTGATTATATGAAAAAGACTAGGGAAAACATCACCTTTCATGAGCTTAGCAAGTTGAAACATCAACAGAAGCTACTCCTTAAGGAACTCAAAGCAGTATCTACTTCACCTCTTCTTGCTGGTGTGATCTCACAAGCTGCCCAAGAAACGGGAAAACCCCCTAGCACCTCTTTAAACAAAATGGATCCAACTGACATTTCTCTGATTGGAGGAAGATCTAAATCCCATACTCCTCCATTTCTCCTTACTTTTGAAATTTTTAATAGAAAATTACACAACTGTTTTGTTGATTCAGGAGCTTGATCTAACATTTTAACTAGAACAGTTTGTGCAAAGTTGAATGTTCAGCCTCAAAAATCTGTTGTATGCATTATACAATTAGATCGATCTCAAGTCGAAGTTGTTGGGGAACTTAATCAAGTTACTATTAAACTCTCTTCAAACCCCAAAGTTCGTCAAGTCATTGACATTCTTGTAGCTAATATTCCCGAATTCTACGGCTTAATCCTTAGTAGAGACTGGTTAGAAAAGCTTCATGGTTATTTCGCAACTGACTGGTCTCACATGTGGCTTCCCTATAATGGCAAGCTAAATCAAATAAGGTTTGATCGCAAAAAGCATCAAAAGTATATAGTCACAGAGCTAGAAGGAAAAAATGAACCAGTTGCGTATGACAACAATATCATTGGAAACTGCTCAGTAGAATCATTTCTAGGAAATTTTAATGCTTATACTTCACCTTTATTGGAAATTTTTTTTGTATCTCAAGTTGAAATTTTTTCCCGAACATATACTTCTAAGTGTGTAAATTTTGTAGATAAACCTGTAGTTTCTTTATTTTGGAAATTATTTTTTGATGGATCTAAATCCAATGATGGATAAGGCTAAGCAGGATCATATTAGTTAGCCCAGAAGGGGAAAAGACTATGTTAGCATGCATAATTGAATTTGACTGCACAAACAACACTGTTAAATATGAAGCATTAGTTCAAGGTTTGTATAAAGCCATTGGCCTTAATATCAAACACCTCCAAGTGTTTGGAGATTCATAAATTGTGATAAAGAAAGTAATAAATAATATACATTGTTTGTCTAGACATTTGAAACATTATCAGTTGTTAGTCCAAGACCTAACTTACCACTTTACAACGTTTAATATTTCCCCTATTCCGAGACTCCAAAATGCAAGCGTTTATCTCTTGGCTAATGTAGCTTCCAAGCTTATTCCACCGGGAGATTATAGTCCTGATCACTTTTCTATTGAATTGATTTTTAGGCCTTCTATTATCGACAATATCACCAACTGGAGACTCTTTAATAATGATCCAGATATCATAAGCTTTTTTACATCAGAAGGCTCTTATGATGACCAGATAATTGATGAAGATCCACATGACAACCAACTTAAGCAAGAAACAACCAAGAATGTTATACCAAAGTATGTGGTTAAGTTAGAATATTTATATGACCTCAAGGACATATTCAAATGACCGACCAATTCAAAACTTCAGAGTTCAACTCTGAGATTTGAATTGATTAACCTTAGAACTAACCTTAAACCTCAAAATACTAATGTAGGCCTCGGACTTACGTTAGATGAAAAATCAGCCTTTATACGTTTGTTGAAGAAATATAAGAATGTCTTCGCATGGAATTATGAAGATCTTAAAACATTTGGCACTTCTATTATTCAACATACTATCCCCATGACGTCTGATGAAAATCTTGTTTAGCAGAAATTAAGAAAAATCCATCCTAATTTAGAAAATTAAACTAAATCTTAATTGAACAAATTACTGAAAGCCAAGATTATTTTCCCTACTAGACATTCTAGGTGGGTCTCCAACCTTGTCCCAGTTAAAAAGAAGAACGGTGATATTCGAATATGTATAGACTTCCGCAATCTCAACAAAGCCTGTCAGAAGCACAACTTTCCGTTGCCTCCTATGGAACATATATTGCAATCAGTTGCACGCTCAAAACTAATGTCTTTCCTAGATGGATTCTCAGGTTATAGTCAGATCCTAGTACATCTAGATGACCAACTGAAAACTACATTCAGGACAAAATGGGGTACTTATGCTTATCAGAAGATGCCATTTGGGCTAATTAATGCTGGTGCTACTTTCCAAAGATCCATGGACATAGCCTTCAAAGTTTTAGTAAACAAATCAGTAGTAATCTACTTAGACGATATATTCCAAAAAGCGCAATAATCATCTGAGATATTTAAAACAAATATTTGAGCGTTGTCAAAGGTATGGAATTTCTCTTAAGCCTAAGAAATACTTCTTCGCGTTAAGTGAAGGAAAACTCCTAGGATTCATTGTATCCAAAGTAGGGATTCACATTGACCCTGATAGAATAAGAAAAATCTCTAAAATTCCTTTACCTCATAGCAAAAAATCCATGCAATGTTTCCTAGGTCAGATAAATTTTATTAAAATATTTGTCCCTAACTTCTCATGAATTGTTTTACCTCTTCAATCTATGATAAAGAAAAAATCTCTTTTTAAATGGGGACACACAGAACATGAAGCTTTTAATTTGATTAAACAAGAAATCATTAATGCTCCCTCTTTAGCAACTCCGAATTTTTCAAATCATTTCATTCTATATACTTTCGCTTCCAAGAAATCATATGCAGCCATATTGACACAAGTCAATGAAGAAAAAGTTGAAGCCCCAATCTCTTTCTTTAGCTCCTGACTTGAATTACTCAGATGCTGAAAAACAAGCTTTTGCTATTTTCAAATCAATAAAACACTTTAGACCTTTTCTCCTCAAAACCCACCCTAAATTAATAGTGTCATTCTCAGCAGTGAGAAATATGTTGATACAAAGGGATGTAGGTGAGAAGAGAGAAAATTGGGTGATGACTATGCAAAAATATGACATTGAAATCAGACCAACGAAAACTGTAAAAGGTCCAGGTTTTTGCAAGATGTTAGCAGGAGCGTCTAATTTATCAACACTACAAGACTCAGGTGATGATGTACAAGTCTATGAGATAAGCCTTAACGACACTGAGTCAAGTTATGTTGATATCATATTTTACTTAAGAAATGGATATCCCCATCGCAATTAAATTATAAGAAGAGAAGGGCCTTGATGCTAAAAGCTAGACAATATCAAATCATCAATGATGTATTGTCTAGAATAAATTATGATTCTGTTTTACTTATATGTCTTGAAAAATCTGAGGCAAAGAAGGTGTTGCAGGAACTCCATGATGGACCAGCTGGTGGACATTTTGGAGGAGATACCACTGCACATAAAATCTTGCATGCTAGCTATTACTGGCCAACATTATTCAAGGATACACACAATTATGTAAGGAGATGTAAAGTTTATCAAACAACTGCTGGGAGTGTTATCTCAAAATCAGGTCCTGATAGGCTACTGGTTAGGTTGACTCTAAGTAACTATTTCAAACCTACTTTAGGCTGAGGCTTAGCCTCCTCAACCTGAGAGGGCTCTCTCTGAATGGATTGATGATTTTGATTATAGATAAGATGGCTAACTCTTGTAAAACAACTGTGAACAATATGAATGGTGGAAACACATTAACAACTATCCGTTGGGCTTATGGAGTCAACAACATCTCAATATCACAATAAACTCAACCTTACATAGAAGTCAGGGCATTCAGCATTTAAACATTCAGAACATAAACTCATATAGGACCACATAGTTTATAAATGTATACAGGAAGTCAGAGCACATTCAATGAATTCTGAGTGATTATACATCCATAGCACTGCAAGAATTAGGAAAAGAACAACATCACATATTCTAAACATAAAGATCCCTCATGAATCTTGAGAAGTAAAGCCAAACTTGTATTACTGAAACAGAGTTTTACATAAGCCAAATACCAGCCTTTTCATAAAATTTCCAACCCTGATTACATTATTGTTTCAGCTATATATAGAGCTCTTATTCTAACTGATCGAGATTCCTCCTCAAGCATGAGGGGAATTCGAAAACTACTTCTATTACTGACAACTCTTAAACTCTAACTACTTAATAAATACAACAAAGTGTTGACTGGAGTTTTTTAGAGATCTAAATCAAATATGACTCTAACTCCATATTACATTCATAATGGCTTTGATTAAGATAATCCCTTTCTTTGACATCTGGTTCTCTTTCAGTTTGGCTGAGATGGGTGTTCAATGCTCCACGCTCCTCTTGAATTTTGTATCTTCTTCACTGTTCAGAAAAATTAGGAGACTATCCTTGCTTCTCGGCTTTATGGTTTTCAATTCCACATAAGTCGGTTTTTTATTTTTGTTCCTCAAAATATGACGGTGGCCACCTCTATTGATGTGTTGTCCACTGTTATGAAACATGATTTGATGATGTGTCATCCACTGTCTTGAAAACAAAAAAGGGAAACGCATTCAAGCTGTCTGATCTGTGCTTTAATTTTCTTATGATATGACAAAATGCAACTTTTTGATCCAAACCATTTATTTCCACTTACGCTAGTCTAATTGGCTGCTGTAACTTTAGATGTCTCGTTGTATATATCTGTCCTTCAAAATTTTTCCGCTTCTGCTTCAAAACTGCTTGATTTATGTTGAAATCATCACCTTCAACAGTTTCGTAGCGCGCTACGAAACTGCTGAGTTGTTTAAAAAACCTTGTTTTTAACCCGTGACCTTTATTAATCGAGTACTTGGTTGCCAAAACTTCTTTTAGACTTTCCAAAAGCTAAATAGGGATTTAGGTTTCTTCAGAAAGGTAAGATCAAGCAAACTTATCAAAATTTCGAAACAAAATCTTACTTGAAATGTAAACTCATTTAGCAGGTCCTTTAAGCTGTCTTAGCTGTGCCTTCAGATCTTCTATTTGTTTCTTCATAACCTTATTCCCAGCTCTCAGTTGCATATTAATCATCCTGATGTACTTGGCTTCTTTGATTGCCGACACTGTCCAGGTGTGAAATTGTGTATTACGATCAACCACTTCTACAGCTGCATTCTCTTCCCATAGAGTTTTAATTCTATAATAGTTTGCTTGTATGGCTGCATGTCTTCTAGCAGCTTTCTTCAATTTGGCAATCTCATGCTTAGCTGATTCCAATTTGCTCTTCAGGTCTGCTATATTGTCTTCTTTGGATGTAATGACTGTTTTGCCTGTGTTCTTCCTTTGCTGGCGTTGTGTCCCTTCCCCTGTTTCCTCTGTTCTTGGCAGTGCTTCCTGTACTTGCTGGAATCTCCTTGTCATAGGCCTTCTAGGTTTAAAAACAAATAGTTCAGCTGGCTCATCAAATTTAAGCCTTTTTGAGGCTTTGGATTTCTTGGTACTATCCTGTTCTGACTGTATCAATTCAATTTGCACTGGTAGAGACTGCTCAAAGTCAATAGCCTGTAATAAATCATTTAGGCTTCCCTTGGAAACTGGACTTTCTTCAACTGCTACAACTTTACCTTTTTCCTTAGTCATCTGGCTTCTTGTTCTTCTCCTTGAGGCTACTTCAGATGTGCTTGTTTCAGGTACAGTCTTTTTACCATGAGCTTTTTCCTTAGTTGATTGCTGAGGTGGAACTTGAATGATGAGTGGCTTCACTTGTTTTCTTGCTTGTGAATTTGGAACTCTCTTAGCTCTTGCTTCTGTTTGGAGCTCTGCTATTGTAAAATCTCTTGCAGGTAGAGGACTGAGGCCAGTCTGGCTTTTGAAGCCAACCATAAAAATGAATGAATTCCAATCTTTGTCTACCTTTTGGAGCTCATCTAAAACCAGTAGTTTAATCAAACCATGATGAAACAAATACGTTTCACAATCCTCTTTCCTCAGCTGTACCTTATCACACATCTTACTCAAACTACGAAAAAGATAAAAAGGTAAGTCTATGGAGACCTTCCCTGTGAAATGCAAAAGGAGCTTAAAATGGTATGAGTAAACCTTGTTATGCCTTCCTTCGCAAGTCAGATATTTTTGTATGCATGTGAGTAAATGAGCATAATATTCTTTGACATAACTCCTGGGCACTGCCTTACTTAAATCTGCATTTACAAACTCATTCTTTAAGAACTCCTTGCAAGGATTCATGTCAAATTTGAAATTTTTAAACCATTGCTCTTGTCCTCGTGGGATCTCTGTCACAGTAGATATCACCTCTGGCGAAACCTGCAATTCTATCATAGCTACCTTTGAATTCAAGCCTGTGAAGTTAAGCGCAAATTGTTTGGTTACCTGTGCATGTCCTCCTTGTAACTTTTTGCAAAATTTCCAGCACCCGGCCTTTTTGAATGCTTTCTCCACCTCTTTATTCCTTAGTGTTATATCTAGGCCTTCAGGTTCAGTCCTTAGACATTTGCCGGATCTGTGCTCCCTTTTCTCCATTGATTTTTTCAAATATTCGCAAACAATGACTATCAGCTCTGGTTTGGATTGTGATTCAACCTCGCTTGATTATCAGCCTCACTTGATTATCTTTGTATTTGAGCTTGAAATCTTGCTGTTTAAATCTCTCAAGTTGCAATCTTGCATATTTGTCATTCATGCAAGATTTACAACCATCATTAAGATTTATGTACGGTGGTCTTTCTTGGAAATGATGTTTCGTGCGTATCAACAGATCTAGTGGGGGTGATAATGGCAATGAGTGGTGGAATGTGATAAGAGGGGTACATGAACTGACATGAGAAGACACGACTTGTGACTCACCTAACGGACTTGACACTTCGGGAAAGATTCACTGCAAAATGTACGAATCCATGATTTTGCAGCGCGGTTAGTTTTAAATTTGAATGATGCGCTGTGAAATTGCCTAATAGAGTTTGCGCTGCGAAACTATTAAACTATAAAAGCGTTGCGAAAACACTTTAATAGTATGCATGCGCTGCGAAATTACTAAAAGACTTGGTGACTGACATAAGATGACACGTGGCTATGAAATAGTGGTGGGCGGAGGAGAACCAATGGGGACTGAGAATAAACTTGACTCATGACCTCTTTAAAACTTCAGACTCTAAGGGAAGAAAAATTAAAACAAGAATAGACTAGCACTGAACTTTGTCATCGGGCTAGGATGAAAAGTTACATATATCAGTTCTTTTTAGTTCTAAGTGATAACAGGGAGACAAAGAAAACTTGCATTACCATTACAACCAGTCAATATTGAACAACCATTTGAGCAATGGGGATTGGACATAATAGGTGAGATTGTTCCTCATTCTTCTAAGCAGCATAGATATATCCTTACAACAATTGATTACTTCACAAAATGGTTGGAAGTCATTCCACTCAAGGTAGCCAATTCTAAAAACATAATTGAATTCATCGATCAATTTATCATTACTAGATTTGGTTTGCCATCTGCCCTAATGTTTGATAATGCATCTTATTTTTCAGGCATATGATAGAATTTTCTCTTAAAAGAAGTTTTAAGATTAAATACTCTGCTAACTATTATCCACAGGGAAATGGGTTAGCTAAATCTACAAACAAAAATCTCATAAGGATTATTAAATGAACTATTGACCAAAATCATAATAACTGGCATAAGTCTTTAATATTTTCTCTATGGGCAAATCGAATAACTCAAAATGCCTCCATTGGCACTTCTCCTTTTAATGTGGTCTATGGGAAAGAAGTTGTCGTACTTACAAATATAGATATTCCCTCTCTAGCCCTAGTTCAGTTCATTGAAGAAACTCCTTCCTCTTCTATGCAAGTTAGACAGTTACAAATCCTTAAGTTCGAAGAGGAAAGGGAAAAGGCCAAAATCACACATGCACATCATCAACAATTAGTCAAATCTTCCTTTGATTCAAATTCTATAAGTTCAAAATCTTTTCAACTTGGAGACCTAGTATTGAAATGGGATAAATCCCACAAAGAAAAATGTAAGCATACCAAGTTCCAACAAATGTGGCTTGGCCCGTTTCAGATTGTGGAACAAATAGGCCCATCAACCTTTTTATTGCAGGATTTATCAGGCAAGAGAGAATCTCTACTTGTTAATGGACATATCTTAAATAAATGTTTTGCATTGAAGATGATCTCTTCTATTACCTGTATATTATTGCCTTTATTTTTATTTTTATTTAGAAAGAATAATTCTAGTTAAAGAACATTTACTTTTGGCTTTGCAAATAATAACATTTATTTTTGACTTTTCACTTGTATAAGTAAAGATTGTTATGAAAATGACTTTCACACATAAAACATAGGGTTAAGATCCGTTGCTCTAAAATTGCTTGTTCTCTGCCAAAATTATTTGATCTTTGATGAAACTTAACTTTAGAAAGGAACACTGCCTCTACATCAGTCAAGAAAAGTATCAATAACAAAGCAAAGTCTCTCTACAGAAAATCATCTTTAAACTATAAATTTTTCATCCAGAAGCTCATAAGGAGCTAAGGATTCTCCCCATCTATTCAGTTTTCATTTTTAGAGTGTAATTCTAAAATATACTTAAACTTAAAGGATAAGAGGTCTCATCAAGAGTCGGCTTACCAGGATCATAAGGTTATAACTAGTTGACATTACCAATACTGCATATCAAAATAGGGTAATGGCTTGAGATTGTAATGATCAAAAGACAAGGGGTCTCATTAAGAGCCATCTTGTTCAGTTAAGTTATAATCAAGTGAATGGCATTGTCAATTTTGGTCACCAAACCAAGACATTGTCCTTTAAGGGATAAAAGATGAAATTTTGAAGAAAAATAATTATTTCAGAAAATAAAAAGGAAATAAGTATATAAATCTGAGATTATCTTTAAAAAATTGTATTCTGACCTAGGTGGGATACTAAATCATTGCTGGTTAAAAGGTAACCATGTCGAGGCTATGAACGCCTGCTGATAGTAGAGGCTCTGCCTATGACAACTGAGCATACCAAAAACTGATCTGTGAAGAGCCTCCCTGTTTTTATCTTTAAAGCCAAGTAATGAATGATGTAGACAAAGTAACTTTCTTATGTGAAGAGGATAATCAAAATAATAATAGTTAAGTGGATGTTGTTTAGTTATTCAAAGAGCAGTATTACTTACCTTATATATCATGTAATTTTCATTTTGTAAACCATCTTTATTTTGAAAGTTTTTAGAAATTTAAAAAAACTCTCAGAGATAACTGGTTCTTCCAAGTGAATTGCCAATTATTGTGTTATTCAAAAACCCCCCATTTGTTAATAGTAGTATTTAATATTACATTAATAAATGGGGACCCTTTAAAAAAATCCTTCCAAAAATAAGTTTAGCATTTAGGCATCTTCCTTATTAAATTTTGGAATAAAACAAGATATCAATCAAACACCTTTTCAAAAAACTAGTAAATGTCTGCCTTTCCTGCATATTGCATTATCAAGTGTACTTGAAAGCCTTGCTAAGCCGCCAAAACTAGCGAAAAGCAATCAAAATAGGACTCTGCGCTAAACACTTCGAAACTATTACCTTTCTTATATAAACTAAGTCCTGAGGCATTTCTTATTAAAACTAAGGCCCGCGTCACATATCGCTATTTATAGAAGGCACATCTTAATGAGTTACCTTAAAACGTGTGAGATGCGGAATTGTGATGATAGCGTTTCCCTTATCGCATTGCATTTTAGACATTAAAAAGAACACCACAAACTTACCATCTGGCGAGATTGCGAAATGCGATTGAGACCGGTACCCGATCTCGAGATACATTACAAATGAGTATTTAGGTTTGTTACTTAATAAAAAGGGCTTTACACAAAAAAAACTTGGCAAATAAGCTATGTTTTGGAAACGATAGTAAGCGGTCCGCATTTCGTATCTCGCAAAAACTAAAGAAACGATAAGGAAAGCGTACGAACAGAATGCGATAATGAGATTTGTGATATTGCATCACAATCGCAAAATCAACATTTTCACAATTTAAAGGCTTACCACCTTAAAATCTTTCTTCCTGACTTACGATGCAGACATTAATGAGAAATAAAGCTAAGAGATAACGAATCATTAAGTGGGCATGTAGTAAAAGTTAATGGCATTTATGTGTGAAAAGTCGTTCAACATGATACGATATCTTCTCACTTGCGTTCAAATAAAACTCCTTTCTTATCACCTTTTCAAGTTATTTGTATTATTCCATCTTACGTTCATTCTTATCTTTGTATATCTGGTAACAACTGTTTTTCTCCATTTTTAGGAAAAATCCACAGTAGGAGTCTTTGGGAGTAATGGCAAAAAAGGGAAAGGCAGTTATGTCTAAGAAATCATAAATGACTCCTTTATTCACAGATACTACATGCAGCAGAGAAGGAGGAACCTCTACGTGGGAAACCATGTATGATTTATTAGAAGAAGAGGAACCAAGACCTCTAGAAACAAAGGTCACAACAGACGGTCTTGTTGCTCAGATGCCTCCATTTTTTAGACGACATTCTCATTTCTGCATCGCATAACCGCGCGACCAAAGATAATCCCATATACAGATATGGTCAAATGGATAATTGATCAGGTCGATATCTTAGATAGAGAATTTAAGAATAGCAGCCAAGAGGTTATGGGATATTTTTCGCCAAACAACCAACGACTTATGTACAACCTACCAGAGCCATAAACGCTCTACAACAAACAGTTCCTTGAGAAGTTTTCCAAAGAGAACGAGGACCCAACAGGTGTCACGCAGACCTGGTCGAAAATTGGGGGCAAGATCAAAAAGGATGAAATGGGTATGTACTCTACTGCATCTATTTCTCCCCCTCATAGTTTTGCAGTAGCCCTGCTATGTAGGATGTTTGGCAAGCCCGATAGCACTAAAATTTCCCCATAATGGCTGCCATTAATAGATGTAGCCATAAATGCAACCATAATGAATTGGGCCCAAATTTTGTCTAATAATTTAGCAAATGCGATAATGGATTATAGGAGGAAAGGAGTATCTCTTCGAGGGTTTACCCTCGATTTTCTATGAGTGCCTATGTGATGGATGAAATCTGTTTTGCTTCAAAATTTCCAATCATGGAATCGAAGTGAACTATGAAGGATCCACTTCCCATTCATATATATCATAAGGACATGTGGGAGTCTTAGTTTCACCCCCATTTTTACAGAATTTGTCATGGAGTCATGCTTCCTATCCATAAACAAGTTTACAACCAAAATGCCCCTAGGTTTTCTAAGGAAGTCAAAGTAGATATCCTCCTAGTGGCCGAATGATTTAGGGAGGAAACATTCACATATATCAGTGTATTTGGGAGCATTTCCTCACCGCATGTCCTCCCATACTATGTCCCCGACAAATTGATGGCTAGAGAGATAGCCTAGCAAACAATGAGTGAGGGTGGGCTGAGCGAAGGATTGAAGGAGAAAAAAATGGCCATTTGGCCTACATTTCCATTGCAGTGTGGAGCATTTGCATTGCACGATTTTAGGCATGCACGCAAAGAAGCGGAGATCATGAAATCTTTAAAATTACCTAAATTCCCAGGAAGGCAGTATGACCCAAATTGCACTGCCAAAGACTTCACTACCTTGGTGAAAGTGAAGGCATTCACTCATGAGGAAGATGCATTTGATGACATCTTCCTACAGAAAGAAACATTCAAAGATGTGAAGCACATGGCATCACTACTTTTTGACCCAAAAGATCTTGAAGCCTTTCATGAATATAAAGAAAGGATATTTTTAAAGGTCCCATTAGACCAATTACAGATTGAGCCAATAAGGGAGCCAAATCCCAGCGTAAGCCTAGAAGAGAGCTCCAGACAAACTTCTAAAGATGATTCCGAAGTAGAGTCCCAAGAGAGGTCTACTAGGGAGTTAGAGCACTTAGAGCAACAGTCACAGAATGGGGGAAGTAAAGGTAAGGAGTCAGAAAAGGATACAACTGGATCTTTAGAAAAAGAAGGTGAGCAAAGGCTGAAATTCACTCCACCTCCACCCAGTCAACAAAACTGAACTGCACTTCGCAGAGAAGCCTGTGCTACTCCCTCTTCATCACTCACAGGAGGTGAAATCAGTGGGCTATATTCATGACCCTTTCTTCCTTCGTTCCTATAAATCTTTCCAGTTTGCGTAGCTTTGAACATCAAGGTAGCTGCATAACCCGATTTTCACTCAATAAAATCTTAATCCAAGTGTTAAAAGACTTCATGTACTTACCTCATGGACCTTTGAAAAAGTGTCGCTCCGCCTCGCTGTAACTGACTGAAGTATTGACTGTGAATTCTGTCTAATCCAGGTGGCTCTAGAAGCACACACAGAACAAAGAGGGCTCATGAAAGCTCGAAAATCAAAGTGATCAGACTGATTTCAAACTAGTACCAAAGTGAAGATATCGTCGTCCTGATCGCGGTGATGTGAACGGTTCGTCAAACCGAGTCCATATGCGAAAGTTAGAAGCAGTCAAAGTTTGGTTGACTTTTTGCTGACTGGGTAGGCTTAAGGAGGCCACAATTTGGACAGAACCCAACCATTGGATTCCGGCCAACCTAGGCCAGATTTCGGGCGTATTTGTGGCTTGGTTAATTTTTCTCCTTCAGCCGAAAATCTGAATATTTTTACAAGGCCCTATTTTTTAAAATAAAAATTAAAAAAAATATGTGGTGGCAGGCCACCACCCTTGCCACCCATCATATCCCATAAAAAAAAATATATATTAAAAAGGGGTCGGGAGGCCATGACCCCGTTGCCCCCGGAACCACTTAACGGAATGCCAAGAGGGGTGGGCGGCCATGACCCTACCACCCCGGAGCCTCATGCGATAAACATGTTATATGGTGGGGCGTGGGCTATCGACCTCGCCGCCCCTCCACACCACTTAACAAAAACTGACAGAAGATGGGGGTGTGGGCCACCAAAATAGTGGAACCACCACCTGTAATTCAAAAGAATAAAACTATTGAGTGTTATTTCGGGAGGGGCAAGATTTGATCCCCCAACCCCTCCTCAATAACTTTCCAACTTTTACCACTACACCAACTGAACCACATGGGAATATCCGCCCAAATATTTTTATAAAACCCAGTTTTCTCAGTGCGCCCAAGAAGGAGGAACCAGGAGCGGGCATGGAAAATGAGGTAGAATATTTTTTTAATTAATTTTTAATGCAAGTGGAATCATGACTGAGCGAAATTTCCAGGAAGGTGAAATTTTCATAGTGTCCAAATTGGACAAATTTTATGTTGACCTTTCACCTCTCGACGACATGAACCTGATGGTGCAGTCAGTTTCCTGATTTAAGCAGCCGATTTGTAGAGGACCCGGAGGAGGGAATCTTTGAGGAATCTAAGGGTAATCTAAAAGATTCCTTGAGCCCCAGATTCACACTTTCTTAGAATTCAGAAATTTGACAGTCGATTTTGCACTATTCGACTCCATAAATCTCATGGTGCATTTAGATTTTTCATTTTCTCATTTTATTTTCCAACCACTTTTCTAAGTGGAGTGCAGGTGTCAGCATTCAGAGTGCAAGCAGTCATTCCATGAGATTCGATGCAACGAGGTTGATGGTATGGCCAACTTCAGCAGTTTGACATCCGCTTCTTTAGATGGCCCCTGGTTGTGAGGTATATGTAGTGTGTTCATGTACTTCTTTTGCCATGCATTGTGATACACAGATCCCTGTTTGATGTTTGATGTGGGATCTTGTTCCTTACTTGTTTTCATGATTCTTGCTTGATGTGATGCAAAATCATCTGTGTGATGTACTTGTTGTCATGATCCGTCATGTTGTGTTGGAGATCCCTTCATTGTATGTTGATGGGATATTCATGTTGTCATCATGCATGTTTGCATTGAGATCCCTTTTATGCCATGTTGGCGGGATGCTTATCATGCATGAGTTTGTGTCACACTGATAGAAGTATTTTTGACTGAGAATTCCTATAGCGGAACATCTCTTAGAGCCACTCCTGCGCGAGGGAATTTTCCTTTTATGATAACAACATCACCTCTATGTACATCATCACTATTGACAACACTTAATGCAGCGGCCTACACCACCTTGACACCGGGGCCTGGAGATGTAGTCCTTCCTGGATGAACTATGTTATCAATGGCTTATTATGCTACTAAATTTGATGCAAATGGAGCATCCGTTCATCCAAAAAAGGGATGTCCTTCCAATATCATTCATAATCGTATCGTGGTCATAGGTTTCTTGTGCAACACATTTTTCCTTTTGAAAATTGTGGTCATCTCTCCACGATTCGAAATCCCACCAATCAAGACTATGGATCATTTAATAGTCCATTCTTAGGTTCCTCAATGAACAAATGCACACAGATAATTCTTAGCCTCCTAGGCTAACTCCTTGTTTCTCATATGACCCTGGTCCAAAACCACAACTAACTTACAAGGGCTGAGTTTATTGGTGGTCAGTTGGCTGGTTAGTCAAAAGGTCAAGTTAGTGATCATAATTGTCACCAATCCAACTATGTGGATCTCGCCCCGAGTCAGGGTGGTCAAGTTCGATGAATTAATTTTCCAAATAACAGCAAGATAAGCAATACGATTTTTAGATCACCGCTCTTACACAAGGTATCACCATGATTTCAACACAAAGAAATCATTTGATTTTAAGAAAATTAACACATGACAAAATACATAATAAAACTCCCATTTCTTCGGCTTGACCACAGCCTGGTCATTAACCAACCTAGCACATTCATGAATACAGGGAATTACCAATGTTATTCGATGCATAGCAATCTTCTCGTAAACTAGTCCAGTATCTAATGCATCCAATGTTATATACCTAAGGGGGATAATATGGAGTACCAAGGGAGGTACCCAAGGTAATAATGTAATAATGGGATGGGCCATAGTAATAAATAAGGTGGTTAACCCATATCATGTAAGGGACCACAAGTATTTAGTAATAAGGTAATGGGCCCATGGTATTATTTCGATGGTATAAGGGAACCATGGTAATGATCCATGGTATTGTGTGTATGAGGCCTATATAGAGGCAAGAGACTCTACATGGAGGGAGGTGAAGGATTTGTGTTAAGGATTATTGTATGAACAAGCATATGGCTTGTGGAGTGTTCTCACTCCTTAAGGAGTGAATGTATGGTGTTGCCCTACCTTAAGGGTTTTGATCAATAAAGAATCATTTCATATTATTTCTGGGTTTATTTGCATTGTCTTATATTTTCATATCAGATCTATAATATTTCCAGGTTAGATCTATAACAAGTGGTATCAGAGCACTTTCTTGGGCAAACAGTGGAGATGTTTTTTTAATTTTTGTAGGATTTCGGGGGCGACGAGTTTGCAGATCAGATATGTACGTTTTGGTGTAATATCTGCAAAATCAAATTGCATATCTGGATTCTATGTGAAAAAATACCCGATTTCAAAAAAACAAAATCGGCTGAATCGGAGTCCGGATGAAGGAGATATCGCTGATTTAAAAATCAGTGGGGTTGCAGATAATTTTTTAGGGCAGTGAGTTTGCGGCGCAGGTTTGGATGTTCTGGTGCAAGATCTACAAAATATAATTTTAGATCTAGATTCTATGTGAAAAAATACCCGATTTAAAAAAAAAAATCGGCTGAATCGGAGTCCGGATGAAGGAGATATCGGTGATTTAAAAATTAGTGGGGTTGCAAATAACTTTTCAGGGCAGCGAGTTTGCGGCGCAGATATGGACATCTTGGTGCAAGATATACAAAATCTAATTGTAGATATAGATTTTTTGTGAAAAAATACCCAATTTCAAAAAAAAATTCAATTGAATTGGAGCCCGGATGAGGAAGATATCGCTGATTTAAAATTAGCTCTTTTTTGCAGAATTTTTGGTGACGGCGGGAGAGTTGCAGCGCAAATTCGAAATTCCAATACCTGGATCAAGATTTCTACTACATGGGCAGATGCAGAATGATTGTTCCATTTCTGAAAACAGGTTATAATAGGAATTCTGAGCAATATTGATGGACTTGTGACATTTCAAATTTTCACCAATTTTTTTTTGTGATGGCGGGCCTAGATCTGAATTTGGGGGACTTGTATCCATTTGATGGCTCTCATCTAGCCAAATGGCTAGCACAAATGAAGAAATGTTTTAGAATGAATTACATCAATGATTATGAGACTCAGCTGAGTGTGGGACAAATGTACTTGGACAATGAAATATTGCAATGGTGGCAAAGGCATCAACGTTGCCTTCGAAGGTCCTTGACTTAGGACAAAATCACAAAAGCTCTTATGGACCACTTTGACCATAAAGCTAATATTGTGGATAAGCTCACACAGACAGACACACAACCTAGCAAAGATTTTATTTTTTACAGGAAAGAAGGAAACCAAGGAACCTAAAGGGTTATTTTCTGCTGGTATCTCATTATTACAGGTTCATGGATTGATTCAGAAAGAGAAGATCATTGTCTCTGTAAATCCTAGTTGCAAGCATAATTTCATCAATGTTAATTTGGCAAAAAAATTTCAAGTTCCCGCAAAACACATTGAAAACACACAGGTGGATGATGAGGATTGCCAAGTGTATAAGGATTTGAAGATTTCTATGGATAAGTATGTGTTGCATGGTGATTTTTATACTTCAGAGACTGATAATATGGATGTTGTTTTGGGATACCCTTGGATGGAATCAGTGGGTACTATCAATATTAATGTACAGAAGAAATTCCTGAAGCTCTGGTATAAAAAGAAGAAAATTACATTATCGAATATTTCCATTAATAAACAGGTAGAGTCCAAGGAGGCTGAAGTAGAAGATGTTCTAGGGTCTGACATATTAGATGATAAGCCAGTGATGATGAACAATCAAACACAAACAGAGGTTGAAGCAGAAAAGGTTACCGGTGTTGATACATCTGAGGAGGGCTCAGTGGTTGAATTAATATTGGAAGATAAGACATCATAGCAGGCACCACAACATAACAGGCAGGCTCCATTAGGTGGTGAATTAAAGAAAGATACACCATCAGCATATCACCACCCACACCACCCAGCAAGAAAACAACCAACAAGATGGCAAAAAATTAGCCACAAGGATAACAACCCCCGCAGGACATATAGAGAGGAGCAAAGGTCCACCTACTACACATTAATACAGAAGAGCTACCACGGTCAACTTCCATCTCAAGCGAGCGAGGCACCAGCAAAATCGAGGGTTCACCTTTCTCTTGGATGGCTAGATGCACGTGCATGGTACCAGTGGACTACTCTTTTGAGTAGATCTTATTATTTGTGTTCTTCCCATGTTTTGAGGACGAAACATGCTAAGGGGGGTGGAATGTTATATACCTAGGGGGGATAATATGGGGTACCAAGGGAGGTACCCAAGGTAATAATGTAATAATGGAATGGGCCATAGTAATAAATAAGGTGGCTAACCCATATCATGTAAGGGACCACAAGTATTTAGTAATAATGTAATGGGCCCATGGTATTAGTCGATGGTATGAGGCAACCATGGTAATGATTAATGGTATTGTATGTATGAGGCCTATATAGAGGCTAGAGACTCCACATGGAGAGGGGATAAAGAAATAATGTCAAGGATTATTGTATGAACAGGCATATGACTTGTGGAGTGTTCTCCTTCCTTAAGGAGTGAATGTACGGTGTTGCCCTACCTTAAGGGTTTGATCAATAAAGAATCATTTCATATTATTTCTGGGTTTATTTGCATTATCTTATATTTTGATATCAGATCTATAATATTTCCGGGTTATCAGAGCTATAACAAGTTCTTCCTCTGCTAGCTCAGTGATTTGTGGCCAATCCGCAGAAGTTTGAGATAGAGCATGCACCACTAATAGCTGACTAGTGCATGATTTGTAAGGACTAATAATGCTTGTCGAGATTAATGAGAAGACTAAGCCATTAGCTGAAGACTACTCTAGAGGAAATATGGCATATCTAAAGAATTAACCTACGCATGCTAGAACCGCAGGCATGCAAGAAGTTTGAAATGATATTTAAACAGGGTAGAAAATTGCCCTTCACAAGTAATATACCTCATGAAAAAAATATGCAACCTCAACCCATGGGTGCGGTAGATACTTTTGATCATACCCCATACCCTTCTACACTGCTGTTTCCCTAGCCTGCAAACACAATTCCAGGAAATTTGGCAAAGGAGATCTCTCAGAAAACCATTTCTTCCCTCCTTGCAGCAATCTATTGACAGTCAAAATAACTTCCTCTGTGATGGAAATATCCAACCCACGAACTCTAGAATGATTTCCATCCAAGTTTAATGTGAATTCGTCTATGATAGCTTCATCAAATCCCTGCAACATCTCAAAATACACATGTCATCCTGCATCAAAAAAGGCCTGCCATACGTATGTATTGTGTCGAACCTACACCATATTTTTTGGTTCATGCCTAACGGCTTGCCCACCCATTCTGTAGTTTCTCAGTAGAAGCAAATTGGAGTAACAAAAATACCATTGAGGGAGAGTGTCTGCAAGTAAAATTTGCAGTGATAGGGTTGTGGTGGTGATGGGTGTTGGCTTAAGGGGGCCTGGCCCAGGTTCATATTTGTTCATGCTAACCAAAAAAAACCTAATTGTTGGCCCTCTCAGTAACAACCTGCATAGTGCAGGCTGTAGTCTCACCCAAGGTAGTATTAGGGGATGCTACAACTACTTCCGCATCCAGGGACATGTGCTAAATGATTCTTAGGCTCTGACAGTTTAGATCTTCCTTCATGCAAATCGGTATTCTTCTAGGGCCCATCATTGTAACTAAGTTAAAAAGGCTTGCAGACCTTCACGAAGGTCTACGACTAGTCTTTGTGGACCTTAAATAGACGGGTTATCTATTTTCGCGCATCAATAAACAACCCTAGATCTGAGTACGCGAAAATCTATCCAATTCATTAGAAAACATAACAGAAATAGGTTTTAATTTCGTGAAAGTAGATAACTACTCATATCATGCATCATTAAGATAGATTCAATGATTTTGTGCAACATTCATTCATTATTTCATAAAACCATATCATTAAGTGAGAGAACATAACATAAATAGATTTGACAAAAGTGCAGAATAATTCTTCAAATTCTATCTTATTGATCTTCAATGTTCAGATTATAGACTCTTCTACCTTATGCATTTAGCTATAGGGGTCCACGCACTCAACTACGCACTTACCAGGGCCTCCTACGCACTCAGTTGCAAGAGCCTTCCCCTTCTCGCCTAAGTACAGGAAGCAGAGCTTTCTTGCCTTAGCACTTACCCAACAAAAACCATTCATCGTTCATAATTCTTCATTCTAAGTTATGTTCAAGACCCGCTATGAATCAACTATTTATAGCTTTTCGTCATACAAGGCCATGGTATGCGGACCATGGAATAATCTTAAAACCAACCTGAACAAGTGGCTAAGACCCCTTTGACTCCTATCTATTTGCGCATTCTGCATCCACATTTCATAGAGACTTTACATCTTTTAATTTTTTTTTATACAAAACTTGTGTTAACTAACCCCAAAATTTACCCTAGGTACCCTATCCCAACAGGCCCCCAACACAAAGATCGCTACTTACCCTTGAGTCACTCAGCTCACACCGTGATCTTCCTGCGAAGACCACCCAACTCAACCTGCAACACTGCAACTTCGGCAACGCTGTGCACCGTTTGCTGCTAGACCTCTTTGACCAATTTATCTATGGTTGGGCCTTCCACTTCTAGGAACATTGTCCTCTGTGTCTACTGTAGTACCTTTATCTTTTCCTCAAGTGACAGAGTAAGCTAGTAAGCTTCCTCTAGCCATGGCTGTAATATGGTGTTTAGCAGTGCCTCTTTCTACAACAATTCTTCCACCTGTGCTTGTAGCTGCTTTCCCTCTTGTAACTTTGTGAGGAGTTTCACTGGCGCCAAAGTATGTGTAGTTGCTCGAACCTCATCATACTTATGATGTGTTTCATGTACATCAATGTTTAGCTTCTACAGGTTTAGGTCCTTCTGCAAATTTGTCCATAAATCCATTGTTACATCAAACATCGTTGTGCAGTCATTGACTGCGGCATCCAAGGTGCTCATATTCTCCTTGATGGCTACTACATACTACTCCCGTACCTCTGGCGGGGTTATGGGTTGCAACTTCAATTGTAGCTCTACTATCTTCATATGGAAATCAACGATAACCCGACTGACTTCCTCCTTTGATGCACATATTGCAGCAACCAATTTCCTTACTTTGGCTGAGGCCTTTGCATCCTTTGGTATGTTCAATTTAGGTGCTGAGTTGCGGGCCTACTCGATCATTGTTTCCAGGCTCTGACATCGTGTCTGCAGCTCCTCCTTTTCCTTCATTGCCTGGGTTTTCTCTGCAAATAACTGTTTGTTGTTTACCTTAAACTCACTGAAGAAGTTGGGGGCACGTTGTTCTCTAATCCTAAACTCATCTGACACCCCTTGATGCATAGCATGGAGGGTCTAGAGTGGCAACATGGCCAGATTCAACTCCATGTCCTTCACTGTATTGAGCACAACGTGATCCTCATCTGATTCTACGTAGACTTACCCGTCTAGAAATGGTATGACTATGAGGTCTAGAGTCCATTCTACCTCCACCACAGTGTTACTTCCCTGTGTTAGGCTTGCTTGTGCTTCACTTGCTTTCTTGATGCCCGCCTGGATCCTATTACCCTGGATGTATAGCTCGTGCAGATCTTGTTGGATTCTACCCAACATTTGCATATATTGTTTCTCAAACTACTACAACACTTCAGTTGTTGTTTCTCTCACCATGTTCCCAATCTCATTGAGATCACCTTCTGTCAGCACCATTGGGTCAAGGTGCATTTTCCTATCAGACTTGTGCTTTTTGTGCTATCCAGTAGTCTTCTTGACTATGTCTCTTCAATATGAAAGGAGTTCTCTACTCCTCACCACCGCTTCCTCTCTGCTCTGATAGCTCTTACTTGTCAGTGTGCTATGAAGTGGATTTTCCGCCTTCTTTTGTATCATGTTCTTCCCTTTCAGTCTACTCTTTAGCAACACTCTCCTTCTCCATCCATTCTTTTTTTGCAACTACCTCAAAAGATTCCTTCTGCTTAGCCAAGGCACGCACAAACTTTTGAGTTGCATCCTTTCACTTCTGTTGGCTTGATGGGGCCTAACCTAGGTTCATAAGTGTTTTAGCCAAACAAATCTTGACACTACCGGCCCTTTCGGCAACAGTTCGTAGAGCACAGGCTGAAGTCTCACCTGAGGTAGTATGGGAGGGTGCTGGAACCAGCTTTCTGCACCCTAGGGATGTCTTGATGAGGTCTGGAGGGGTCGCAAAATAGTCCTGCAAAATTACACTATTCCGCGTGGTAGTCTAACCCTCGTGTAGCCCAATGCAAAGTGTGATTATGCACGACCTAAACTTGGTTGGAAGTATTATAGATCTGACTTAGTTTGAATTTTCTTATTTACTTATTTAACCCTTGTGATTAGTGCGCACAACCATAAATCATGCATAAACATACAACAAAAGCATAAAACATTTAGATCTGTGAATGAAGGCACAATTTTCAAGAACAACTTATCTTTTATTAACTTCTATTCCAGTACATTCCACTTCCACCCTGCGCACTCAGTTACAAGGTTCCACGCACACAATTGAAGACTCTACCAGGCCTCTGTGAACATAGCTATAGAACCTCTATTCCCTACTACAACCCATGACTGAGACTTACAGACTCATAACCAAATCTCTTATTCAAAACCCATAGAACCTTAGATCAGATCCAAGAAAACCTCTCCTCTATCCTTAGAGCCTCACTCTATTTATACATTCCCATGGTCCGCAGACCATGGGTAGGCTAACATATCCTAAATTATCTTTACATTATTTTCGAGGAGACAACCCTTTGACTTGACTCCTTACAATTCCCGCTCCATACACTTCACGGAGCTCTTACAATGCTTTTACCCAATATTGTGGGCTTTAAGCCCCAAAACCATACGTGGGCCCTACCTTGCCCAATAAGCCCCCAACACAATCATCATGACTTATCTCAATTCACTTGTCGGTGCGGCGAGATGCGTTGCCAAGGTGTTGCAATCCACCATCCCTATGAGTGACGCACTATGTTATATTTCTCCATCCTTGCATCCTACAAAACTTATTCAATCTCTTGCTCCATTGCCCCCACTAATTCATTCAATTGATGATGCTCTTCTTGGTTAACACAAAGCGACCCCTCATAGGACTTAGCTGTAGCTGAGGTGTCAAAGGTAGGAATTCTTTGTGCCAGCGCAGTAAGTGTTTGATCTCTGGTCCGATATACTCATTGCCTATTGAAGCTTGTGTTGCATTTTTGCAAAGAGAGATGTTGTTGTCTGCGAGGTCCCAATCTTGAAGGTGCATTAGAGACAAACTATTAACCCGAATTATTTCATGTGTCTCAAGATTCACCATCTTTCCCTTTTCTTTCATGGACCGTCTGCCAGATTGTGGTTTATGCAACGGCATCTGGAACAATCCTACTACTTGTCTAAGAATTTTTGGTACATCTCCTATTGTCGGTGTTAAACTCGGCGTGGCATATGCGACTGTCGACATTACATTATCCAAAAGGTCTTGCATCTCTAATGTTGAGAGCATCAGGCTTACTCCCTCATTGTCAAAGTTCAACGAGTCCATACCTATTGGAGGGCACAATAGCTTACTTCTCCAGATACCACAGTTTGTTTGGTGAATGCCCCATTGTGATTTATAGGCTTGTTGAAATTCAAATTCAGCCATTCCCTCCTTTTTTGGCTCATGAATGCTAGACTGATGGGATATCCTTCCGAATCTGGCTTGTACTTCATATCTTAATTTCCCACTGCCCGCTCCTTTCCATCGTATCCTGGACATCTTGTCATGAACAGTGACAACAACAGTCACATCCATTTTTAGCCATGCAACAACACAGGCCTTTCTGTACAACCACAACCATTGTGACATACCGATTCATCGCGCACCCCTATTGTCACACAACTCCCTAATAGACTGTTTTATCATCCCATTCTCTCTTTCAACTATTTGGAGCAGTGAGACTGTGCCTTAGTCAGTTAGTTAGGTAGTCGGTCTTGCCATGTAGAGCTTTAGGCTACTGCTATTTACTTTTCCTAGGAAGGGCTCCCCATTTAGTTTGACAAGTTGGATTGCACCTCCGTCTGTGACCTCTTTTACCATGTAGGGTCCTAACCAATGCATTCGAAACTTGCCAGGAAAATTTTCAAACTTACTATCATACAACAATACTAAATCATTAACTCTAAATGTGCGTAGCTTGATATGGCGATTGTGCCAAGCTTTCTCGCACTGTTTTTGCACTTGTTGATGGAATCCTGCCAGAAATCGTTCTTCTTCAAGTTCTTCGAATTGTACGAGCCTGTCTTCCAGAGCTTCACAATCCACCATGTCCGTCATCGCTACGATCCACAAACTGGGTACAATGTATTCCATTGGCATAACTGGTTCCGTGCCATGGGCTAACCTGAATGGTGTCTGACCCGTCAATTTCTTGCACATGGTTTGGTAGGCCCATAATACAATAAATATAAGGAAGTCCTAGTCATTTTGCTATGTGTTACACACTGTAGTCAACATATGCTCCAAAATATTTTAAAAGGCTTCTACTATCCCATTGTCTTGTGGATGATATGGCATGCTCTGCTGATGATACACCTGGAATTATTTGGTAAGTGCACTGATATTTTCGTTTAGGAAGTGCATTCGCAGTCACTAATGAGAATTTTCAGACATCCAAACCATGTCAGCACATTATTAAACAAAAACTTCGCAACCATGCAGTCTTTGACCAGCTATGCTTCTTCCCATCGCATTAGGTACTCAGTCGCTGTGATGATGTAGCGCGCACCCATTTTCCCTTGAGGCTTAATCAGTGCTACAAATTCTATTGCCCATTTTTCGAATGGTTGCAACATCATTTGTGGATTGAGTGGCATCTCATCCCTTCATGATGGTTTCCTAGTCCGTTGACATACGTCATAGGCGTGACAGTATGTTTTCGAGTCTTGAAGTAGGGTCGGCCACCATAGCCTGGCATGAAGAATCTTCTATGCGGTCACCTGTACCACATAGTGTCCTCCTGCCACCCCCCATGTGCTTCTGTGAGGATCTGGCTTCGCTCAAATTCAAGTACATATCTTCATAATATCTTGTCATTTCCCATTTTATAGAGGTGTCCTGTGATGACAGAAAAATATGTTGTCTAGATCACCAATTCTTTTTTCTGTTGGATTGAATATCCTTGTGGTGCGACCCCTGTGGTTAAGGAATGGATGATATCTTCGAAGTGGCCATCCGTGACTCGCACTGCATAGAGCTGTGCATCAGGTAGTCCTTCCTCCAAACTTGTTGGCACCTCATTGGTCTCAATGCACAACAGTTAATCTGACCTTGCATTTAAGCCTCTCAGTTTGAAGATGACCTCAAAGTCATACTCTTGAAATAGGAGTAGCCATCTGCATATGCGCCCCCCCAACACAGGCTTATTCACTAGGTATTTCAATATGAAATGATCAGTATACACCTTAAAGTTCCCACCTAGCAGATAGTTGTGGTATTTCTGGAGTGCGTATACCATCGCCAATCCTTCGCGCTTGGTAGTAGAATAGTTCTTTTCAACTTTCGACAACCGTCGGCTTGTGAACTTGATCGGGTGATCGACGCCTTCCACACCTTCCTGTGTAAGTATAGCACCCAACGTGATATACGATGCATCAACATGTACATGGAATTTGATGTCCCAATTGGGAAAGACCAGAATTGGAGCGAATGCCATTTTTTCCTTGAGAATCTCCGGACTTTTCTTACATTCCTCATTCCAGCAATATGTAGCATCCTTTTTCAACAATTGTTCCATTGGTGCTATGATTTGTGCGTATCTCTTAATTAACTTCTGATAGTACCCAGTGTGTCCCAATGTGGCATGCAACTGCTTAACACTTCGCGACACTTCCAGATTGAGAATAATAGCAATCTTCGTTGGTTCCACCATCAATCCTTGTTTACAGACTACATGGCCCAGCAAATGTCCAAAGGGGATAAAGAAGGTGCATTTTTTGAGATTCAAGGCGATCCGATGTTGGCAGTAAGTATCTAGCATCAATCGTATGCTTGTTATATGGTTTTTAGCGAACCCAAATATAGTCCAATCATCGAAATATACCTCTAAAAACCTGTGTATGAATTCCTAAAATTCGGCCACCACAACATGCGAGAATATTGTTGGCGCGTTCTTCAGTCCAAAGGGAATAACAGTGTACTAAAACCAACCCCATTCAGTTGTGAAATTTGTCTTACCCCTATCTTCTGGTGCAATTTTGATTTGATGGTACCCTGAGAAACCATCCGCGAATGAGTAGGCTTCTTGTCCACCAACATTTTACATTACATCATCTATAAATGGCATCAGGAATGGATCGTGAACACATGCATCATTGAGCTTCCTGAGGTCCACATAGATCCGAATTTCACCCTTCTGTTTCTTCTCCTATACTATGATAGGACTCACCCATTCAGATTCCTCCACTGGTTCAATTATTCCTACTGCGAGCATTTTTTCCAACTCTTTGCGGAGTTTTTCTTTATATTTTGGATTCAACTGATAAGGTCGCCACTTAACTAGCTTTGCATCGAGTTTCAAAGTAATCTTCATCAATCCTAAGTCGCCAATGATCTTCTTTAAGTTCGTGAGCTTAGTTGGGAACAAATCTTGATATTCACGGAGTAAATCAATGACCTTATCCACTGTAGCATTGTCCAATAGTCCCCAAGCGTCACGTACTTCGGCTCTGCATCGGTATCAATATTTACTTGCTTTGTTTTTAGTGGTGCCGTGATGTCAGGGTCCTCGATTGATCGTCCACGAACTTCACGACTCCATTCTGTTTCTGGAATATTAATGTTTCGGGGGTCATCATCATCCTCCTCTACCTGCACGTTATAACATTCGAGTGCATGACTTAATTGGGTTGCTCATACTGGTTGAAAATCTTCCTGTGATTCCTGTGGTATTTTAAAGGTTGCAGCTTTCACAACTTGTAGTGCGTCATCAACAGTATCGGCCCACGGGTCTTCAAATGTAAATGTTAACAAAAATTATTCACGCAAAACATCCCATTCGCCCATACCATGTCGAAGTTATGTCTTAGCATACCAGTTCCTAGGTGACATCAAAGGTATGGTAGAATAACTGCACCCACTCTGGTTGAGGTTCCTCTCCATAGGTCTTGGTCCATTTTACGAGGTGTGCATGGGGCTCATCACGTCCATCGTATTTATCTGTCATTCATAGTTCTAGTTCCCCAAACTATAGCCATCATCCTCTTGCAACAACACCAGTTTTCAAAAGTGCCTTGATATGTTCCCCACCAACACGTAGGTGTCGCTTGCAACACCCATTTTGATGCTTCAAATTGTTGTTGTTCTAGTACTACGCTCTCAAACTTGTTCAAGGATTCATCTAATACTATCAGTCCATCATAAGTTGGGAGATCTCGGGCCTGGGTTGTTACGCAACATAGCGACCTAGTCATCATGTTGCAATTCAACGTTGTTGCTTCTTTCAACCAATTATGCGAGTGTTTGTCCTCTTTGTCTGAATCCCAGGGGTAGGAATCTGCATGCTCCCATGCTATCCTCCCTTCTGCAGTTGGATTCATCCAATCCTGATCTTGTGTAGTTATCTTGTAAATACAATCCAAGTCGTCATCAATTCCCTCGTTGCGCACGGGTTCAATGTAGCACGCTCCTTCGGCTGGATCTAGCAGAATGACTGCACATAGGGACTTTTCGTCAAATCTCATTTTCCTCTTCTTCAGATCGATATCCCCATTCATATCCATCGCCCAGTTAATTCGTAACAACATGGGATAAGGGTTGCTATTGTCAACAATTTCTATCACTTCAAAATCTGTTTGGGTGCTCACACCCTCAATATCCACTGTTACTCCTTGCAATCTCCCCATGGGTAAGATATTTGGTTGGTTCGCCATTCGTAATTGAATAGGAGACCACTATAATGCGGGCCTACCCATGAATTCCCATGTTTGTTTAGGTAGGACATTCGCATCTGATCCCCAATCCAAGATGATCTGATCCATCTCAAAGTCACCAATCTACACCGCCAATCACATTTCCCGTCTGGTGTGCAAAGCATGCTTTCCTAGTTTTCGAACCATGCGTGGTTCACTTGACCCTGCACACCTAGTTATCAGCTCTTGTAATCCCTTAACTGCCCTATTGTCGCATATTAGCTTTATGCATGTCTCTAAAAAGATAGTTAGCATAGAGGGATCCATTTCCTACCCAGGTTGCTCCTTACTACCTGAAGTAGATACCTCTGTGAAGCTCTTCTTAGCTTCCATAAATGTCTCCCTTGCGTGGTCCATGTCGAACTCAAGTTGATTCATAGGGATCTTGCAAACCCATGTATTATCCTCGAGTTGTTTACCCTTATCTTCCCTTGTGTCTATGCCACTTTTGAGCATCATGTTCACATTGGGATCTTCCTCGCATGGTTCAAACCTCATCATTTGGATGTTCTGAGTTGGCGTAGCTATGCTACCCTTTTCTTGTGTATTTTTGCTATCAACGTGGGACAATATATCATTTCATGATCAAACTACTCACAATACGAACACGATATTCTAGTTGGGTTGGTATAGTAGCGAGTGTAGTGCCCTGGTCCTCCACAATTGTAACATATTAGCTGTCCGCGACCCCTTCCTGGCCCCATTCCCCTTCGTCCTCGACCTTGCCCTTGAAATCCAGCATGCACCATCCCCGCGGCTGGCTCAAGACCTTGCACCTTTGTTTGTATCCGGTAGGAAGGTGTCCTATCCATTAACAATTCAAAACTTTGACAGTTTTTCTCATCATGGCTGACTGATCTACAAAAATTGCAAAATAGCTGCTGGGGGGTATGCGTAACCTTCTACAATAGATGACAGTTGTCTATCATATGCTTTCCTCTCACTAGATTGATCGTGTACTAGAGCACGGGCATTGCACTTGGCCCTCCCTGTGCCTCTGGTCTCAATGACATTTCCCCCCCCCCCCCGCGCCAAATAGTTCGCGAATACCGAAAAATGATCCTTATCATGGCCTTGGCCTTTACATTTGATGCACCACACTTCCTTGCGTGCTTCTAGCTGATGTGCCTTATCCTACTTCAAACTCTGCATCTCCAATCATAGGTTTTGTAGTTGCGCATGGATTTTTTGAACTTCCCAACCCATGATGTTGTATTAGGGTTTCATGCAGCCTCATCACTATCTCTAATGCTTTAGCTTGGGTCGAGATCTTTTGTTGGGACAACATTGTCCTTAGGTGCGGTGTCAAGGATGCCACAAACCAGGCACAATGCTGTGCATCTGAAAACATCATATCAGCCTCATGGATCGTACTCTTCAAGCACTAATCTAGATCCCAAGGGGTCTCACTTGGAAGCATCGCGATCTCCTTGAATCCAATGATCGACTGTGTCTTTGATGTTGGATGGCTAAATTCTTTGTTTAATGCAATCTGGATTTCCGCTATATCGACGTTCAGATAGTTATTCGAGTGCTTGATATACCAAGTCAACACTCTATCCTACAACACACTTACCAAGGTGGCCTTCTTAATGTTATCATCCATGACTCGATGTGCTTCCTATACTACTCTTACTATGAACCAAAACTAATCGGGATCTTCGCGCCCTACCACTCTGAATATAGGCAACTTGATTGCGTTCACCATGTTAAACCAGATATCTGCGGGGTGTTGTTTTCTTGTACCACAAATTCATGAAACTTCTGATCTAACCACTCTTCAATTTCCTTCTTCGTAGGGTTCCAGCGTTCCAACATCAGAAATCCCTTAGGCAGATCCCAGTGTCGGAAACAGAACCATTTTTTGGCTTGATGGGGCCTAACCCAGGTTCAGAAGCATTTTAGCCAAACAAATCCCGACACTACTGGCCCTTTTGGCAACAGTTCGTGGAGCACGGATTGAAGTCTCACCCGAGGTAGTATGGGAGAGTGTTGGAACCAGGTTTTAGCACCCTAGGGATATCTTGATGAGGTCTGGAGGGGTCGCAAACTAGTCCTGTAGACTTACATTGTTCCATGTGGTAGTCTAACCCTCGCGTAGCCCAATGTGGAGTGCGATGATGCACGGCCTAAACATGGTTGTAAGTATTATAGATCTAACTTAGTTTGACTTTTATTATTTACTTATTTAATCCTTGTGATTAGTGCACACAACCATAAATCATGCATAAACATACAACAAAAGCATAAAACATTTAGATTTGTGAATGAAGGCACAATATTTCAAGAAAAACGTATATTTTATTAACTTTTGTTCCAATACATTCCACTTCCACCCTACGCACTCAGCTGCGGACTCTACCAGGCCTCTACACACATAACTGCAGAGCCTCTATTCACTACTACAACCCACGACTCAAACTTACAGATTCAAAACCAAATCTCCTATTCAAAACCCATAGAACCTTGGATCAGATCCAGAAAAACCTCTACTCTATCCTTAGAGCCTCACTCTATTTATACATTCCCATGGTCCATGGACCATGGGAAGGTTGACATATCCTATATTATCTTTACATTATTTTTGGGTGGACAACCCTTTGACTTGACTCCTTACAATTCATGCTCCATGCACTCCGCGGAGCTTTTATAATGCTTTTACCCAAAATTGTGGGCTTTAAGCCCCAAAACTGTTACACAGGTTCTCCCTTGCCCATCAGCTTCTGCGCAATAGAGCTCTCTATGCCTTTGCTTGTTTCCATATCAAGCATTGTGAGTTCGCACCACTCTTCTAGCCAATACCCCACAATTTCTTACACATCCATCTTGGATACCAAATAAAGAAATTGATGCCATGTGTGCTTTGGGTCCTTCTGCGCACTAATAGACACATTGCGAAAATCAGCCTTGAACTCTGCGTAGGCCGATAAATGCACGAACAAGGTTGGGGATAACCTTGGCCTTTGAATGATCGCCATATGAAGGTCAATATTTACCAAAATCCATAATATTTTGGATTCCTTGATCCTTTCCAGATGCTTTGTAGACCACATCGAGGAAAACTGCGTTGCCTCAGGTGAATCTTCCTTGTGCGAGGGGAACTGACTATCCTCTGACAACTTGAAAGCGACTAACACAATAGAAAACAATATCCATGCATAATGGAATGGATTGCTTTCTTCTTGGGCTTCTTAGCTATTCGTGATGAACTCATGGTGTAGATACTTTTCTCAATTGTATTGGACACCCTTTGCGCAATGTGCTGCAAGTGACACCACCAAGGCTAGAACTTCATCTCCACAACACTTCTTCATGATTTTGTCTGCAAGAATTTGGGTAGCGAACTGCACTGCCTGGTCTTGAATTGATCAAATAGAGTATCCACGTGACTTCTTAACACGGCCATACTCTTTCTTCATTTTGTTAGCTAATTCTTTCTCCCTAGTTTTCACTCCAAACTCCTTGGCAGGGTCTGCTCCTTTATAAGACGACTTCGTTATCCTATGGATCAACATCTTGGTTATTGGGAAGGGCTCCCTAAGCCACATACACCCAATGTGCACCAGCGTGAGGAGCTGGCGCACACACACCATGTTGATAATTGAGCAATGATAGTGCGGTACTAAGGGCATGCACAACAACCCCGCCTACTCAACACTACGAACCCACTTCACGGGCTCCAATTGCGTAACTCCCATTTATTTATGATATATCTTCCATATATTTGTTGGTTGCTAAATGTGGGAGCCTCTCATGGTCCGCAAGGTCCCAATCCTCCATTTTTAGTACTAGAATTTGCACTAACCTAGGACCTTCAAATTTGACCTGCTCAGGCAACAGGGTTGTTGAAACTGTGAATTTCCTGGAATCAAGAACCTTGGTTACTTTGGTTATTCCCTTTGTTAATACTGCTCCTAGCACAATACATGAGGCATCTACATGCACATGAAACTCCTTTCCAGTTTGGAAAAACCAAAATAGGTGCTGTCACCATTTTCTCCTTCAAGACATCTAGGCTATGCTGACACTCTTCATCCCAACAAAACATCACATCTTTTTTTTTAATAATTTTTCCATCATCGCAGTTATTTGGGCATAAGCCTTGATAAACTCCCTGTAGTACCCAATGTGTCCCAATGTTACACGTAACTGTTTCACATTCCTAGGGGCTTCCAAGTTCACAATTACAACGATATTCATAGGGTCCACCATCAATCCCAGCTTACAAACAACATGGCCGAGCAAAATTTCAAAAGGCACATAGAATATACATTTCTTTAAGTTTAGGGTGATCTGATACCTTCAACATGTATCTAGCATAAGGCACAAACTTGGAACATGGCACTTTACCAACCCAGACACAGTCCAACCATCAAAATATACTTCCAAAAATTTATGAATGAACTCTTTGAACGCCACGATCACTACCCAGGAAATGATTGTAGGCACGTCCTTCATTCTGAATGGCATAACTGTATATTGGAAGCAACCTGACTCCATCGCGAAGGTTGTTTTTCTTTGATCCTCTAGTGTGATATTTATTTTATGATAACCCGAAAACCCATTATTGAATGAATACACTTCCCATCTGCCAACATTCTCTAGTACTTTATCAGTAAATGGTGTTGGAAATGGGTCATGCACACATGTGTCATTCAGCTTCCTTAGATCTACACATATGCGGATTTTTCCCTTCTGTTTCATTTCTTGGACCACCATTAGATTTACCCAATCAAATTCTTCTACAGGCTCAATAATGTCAGCTTCCAGTACCTTATCCAGTTCTAGGCACACCTTTTCCTTATACTTTGGATTCAATCGATAAGGTTGTTGCTTAATAGGCTTCACATTCGGTTTGAAAGTTATCTTCATAACACCTAAATCTCCTACAATCCCTTTCAAATATGAAAATTTTGTGGGAAATAAGTCCTTGTACTTGCACAAAAGCTCAGCTACCTTATCAACCAAATCTTTGTCCTAGTAAACTCCAATCTTCATGAACTTGGGCTCTAGACCCAATGTTTTCCTGTCAAGTTTTCAGAGTCTCTGATATATCTGGGTTCATTACCTTTAGTCCTTCAACATCACGCTTGTTGGGACGAGGAAAAGCTATGTTTTCTCCTTGTAAATAGCTTTATTTAGCATTCATCTTCATATATCTATCTTCTTTTATGGATGAAAGTAGAGGAAACAACAACTGAAGTTGGGTAAAAGAAATCAGTAACAAATTAGATGAATCTAAGCATGAAAAACTAACTTTTACTATATTTATATGAAGAATATACGAATTGGACGATGGTTGTTCAATCAACAGAACAACAACAACAACCTGTAAAGGAAAGAGACAATGTCAGAGGCAAAGCAGGACAATTAAAGACTGAGCATACCAATGCTATTTTATGACCAAATCAGATCGAGTATTGCAAAATCCTCAAGATAACCTAATCCTGAGGATTCAATTTTATCTATTTACTTTTCTAAGTTTTATATATAAGGGAGAAAGGCAAAATGCATGGCTAGTTCAAAAATTCATAGTTTGTAACTATTCTTTTGGACATATAATACTTTCATCTTGGTGATGCTATAACTTCGTCACTTGTTTTAATGAAGAAGACAACATTTAATTTATAATCATATTTTGAGTATCTAATAGTGGGGACTTCTCGAGACTCTGGGCCCAGTTAAGAGAAGATTTGTTTCCTTACCTGTGTTATAATTCTTTTTGTGTATTCTATACTGTTTGTTGTTGTTAAGTTAATATCATTTTGGTTACCCTGAGGATTGACTATTCCGATTCACATTTTTTGTTTATTCAGGATTCAGATTTATTTGTACGTTAGATATGTGTGATACTCTTGATTGAATTGGTTATGATTCGATCCATGTTCATTCCTAGTAATGTTATCATAGATTTCAAAGACATAATCGATTGCCTTTCGTAGGATGCTTACATGGTTATTTGTTGTTCATTTATTACTTGTTGTTCATTTATCATTTGCTATTCAATTATCATTTGCTATTCAATTGCCATTTACTATTGAATTGCTATAAGTTTCCTTTCATGATTAAGCGGGTTAGTTTCAATTCCAGTTGAGATTCCAAGTGTGATTCTTTCCATTCGTATTCAGATTCATTTGCTTTTTGAATATATTAAGTAGAATTGCAAAGTGTGTTATGAATTTCTCTTAGAGCTATTTCTTTTAGAGTAGTTTGGATTGGATTTAAAAGAGTTATTCATTAGCTATTGAAACGATTCCAATTTCTTTCATTATCAGTCAACCTCTGAATTCACTGCATATATAGTGCTGGCACTCTTGAAATAAAAAGACTTGCCCTAGGTTGGTTATTAATGTAGGAATTAATATTGACTATAAAAAGACATCTTAGTTCGCCAACATTTTTGCATCGTTGCCAGGGAGAGCATTTCAAAGTGATTTCCATTTATCTTGCTGTAAAATAATTGGGTTTTAAAAATAGGAGGTAAGAACCTACGTAATCAACAAGTGCTTGCTCTCCAGCCCACTTTTCAGCAAAAGATTAGAGGTTAAATAGGAATAGGTTTTTAATGAATGACTAGGAATAGAAAGATAGAAAAAGATCAGAACCCCCTGCCTAAATCCACAAAACCCAAGGGATCGGTGAACCTTGGGAGAATAAACTTTATAGATGAAATTGTAAGAAAAGTATTGTCTCAAGCATCAGTATGATTCTAGACTGTATCTGGGAAAATCCCTATTGTAATCCCTCAAGAAATAGGCTCACCATCTGAAGCCTATGATGAGATTCAAATCTAAATTGGAGGATCTGAATAGAGTCTTTAGGTTACAACAAATTTACATTTTGATCCTCTACAAGAGGGAAAATCGTATAATTTAAGAGAAGGAGAGGGAGAAACTAGTGGAGCTACTAAGGCAGGACCTCAGATGTCTGAACAAGGATCTCCCGTGATCCTAGATCTAGGTAGTGCTGCAAAACCAACCTGGATTGCTAATCCTCTGCTTACTCAAATAGCACCCCTTGAAATCTCTTAAGGATATTGGCACATCTTTGACCAAATGGCAAATCAACCACCTCAAGGTCAAACCTTGACATTGGAATACCCCATAGTTGACCAAGTGGCCAATGCCCCTATAAAGGCTATTCCTTTGCAGAGCATCCCAAATTTTCATGGGATGATCATAGAGGATCTAGATGCCTTCATGTTCGAGTTTGACGTCCTCTGTAGAGGGTATGACTACACCACTGACCCTCAAAAGCTAAAAATATTCCCTTCTACTTTGAAAGGAGTAGCTTTAAGATGGTTCATGGGTCTGGGTGGATGTACTATTAACTCTTGGGATGATATGAAAAGTTCCTTCCTCATAAGATACCAGGATTTTTGTAAGACTAGGGAGCTAAAAGATGAAATCTTTAAGATGGCTACAAAGGATAATGAAACTCTAGAAGAATATGTCAAATGATTTCATTATAATTTGAAGAGATCTCCACATGCCACCTTACCAAAAGAAGTCCTAAGAGCTATCTTAATTAAAGGAATGAAAGAATAATCGATAGAAACTCTAAAATTAATAAGGAAAGAAGATATTTCTCAAGAAGATTATGATGACATCATTTGCCTGTGTATAAGGTGTTCGTGAGGAAGCACAAGCACAAGAACAAGAAGCCAATATCCCATGAGTATGGGAAGAAAACCACATAGTGGAGGCATAACATGAAAGGAAATTGGTAACCTTTTGGAATATTTCAAGATAAACATTTTAGGCACCCTCACAATGCAGCTAGACGTCCTGCGGGCTAAACAAAAACAAGCCTTTGCAGAACAAAACTTGGTCATTTTCTGCCCACGCTGCTGGAAGAAACACAACCAATGGGAGGGTCCATTGGATATGGTTCAAACATGTGCAATTTGTACTAAGGATCACATCATTGAGCAATGTCCATCACTTCCAGGGCTGAAAGAAGTCTTCAAGGAAGCAGAAGAAGAAATAGAGCCAATGTATCTAATGAACCAATGTCAATAGTGGCAAGCCAAATCTATGGGTCTATCGTAAGACACATCTGAATTATTTCCTTCTTCATAGTTTAATCAACAACAGGACCCTGGGGAAGCATGGCAAGGCCAATCACCTTACTTGAATTGGCAATCCCATCCATTCCCTATGACACCATGGCCAACTCAATACTTTCTGGGTAATGGATAGCCAAATTATCCTTTTACTCTTGTTTGGCAAGGTAATCGCTATCCATTCCAGAGGCCTGCATCCACTTTTGAAAATCCAAACTAGTCTACAAATTGGTAGCGACCTTTGAGAATATCTAATACTACAATGGGGATAGCTCCTTAACCTCAACCTGCATTACCAGCTCCTTATTTATTACAGTAAAATCCTCAGCCTCTTCTGCTCCCTCAATTGCCAGCTCAACTGAATCCGAATCCGAATCCCAATAACAGACCAGTTCAACTGGTGCAAATTGTCAAAAGCTTAGATTATGAGGTTGAACAAAAAGAATGCAATGAACTTAGATTGAGGTTGAGATGTATCATCACCCTTGAGGAAAGCAGGGACCAACCATCAATTGAGATCGAAACCCCACCTATAATTAATACCGAAATAAAACAAGGAGAAGAGACGGATCAACATGGAGATCCTGAGGAACTCATAGTCACTTCTCCCCCATTCCTCAAAAGGTTAACGATACCTAAACCAATTATTTACCTATATTTTGATCTTTTAGGGGAACTAAAAAATCTTTGTATAAAAATTCCTCTCCTCCAGGCAATCCAAGATATTCCCATCTATGCTAAAACAATTAAAGAGCAACGTGTAAAGAACCCTGTGAGGAAAGAAAAAACTTCACCCGCCATTCATGTTGTAGGAACCTTATCTGATTTACTCTTGGGAGTGAAAACTCCAGTAAATTATGAAGATCCTGGGAACCCCATCGTTACAGTTCAGATATATGGTCATTCTTTTCCCAATACACTAGTGGATCTAGGTGTAGCCATTAACATCCTAACATTAAAAACCTGTCAAGAACTTGGTATTACAGCTTTGGAACCAACCACAACCCTACTAAAACTTGATGATCGTTAGATGGTAAGCCCAGAAGGAACTTTAGAGGATATTATGGTTTTTGTTGATTCATGAAAGTATCTAGTAGATTTTCTTGTTATAAAACCAAAGAGTCAATTGGATGGGAACCCTCTGACTCTGGGTTGACCTTGGCTAGCAACAACTAATGCTTATATAGGCTACGAAGAGGGCATCATGACTATTGCTAAGGGGGATGCTATAAAAAATCTTGTTATATATCCTCCTTCCAAACCATGTCTACCCATTGTAAAAATATGTAAGCAACCACCCGCATACTTGGAAGAAAGCATATGTTCACCACTCATAGTAGCAGAGGAACTTGAATTCAAAGATCAGACTGAAGATGATGTTATCAAAAACTTTATCAATCAACCAGCTAATGTGAGCAATGTCAAATGTCAAATTTTAAAAGTAATTCTTGATAATGAAGCGTTGGAAGATCCTTTGAAGGATATTGATGATCAACCATCCAGATGACCATTGTTCATAAAAAAAATCCTGTGGAAATTGAACCAGGAAAGGTTTTAAACATTAATTATAGTCTGGATAGTGATCAACAACAAAATATCATTCAGGTCCTGTAAAAATATAAGGGGGATTTTTCCTAAGATTATCCTGACATGAAGGTTATAGACCCACAGTTGTGTACACATCACATCTACACCGAAAAGGATGCTCGTCCTATCTTCCAGCCTCAGTGGAGATTGAATCTGCATCTCAAGGACATTGTAAAAGAAGAATTACAGAAGCTATTAGATGTGAATTTCATTTATCCTATTTCAGATAGCAAATGGGTCTCTCCATTGGTAGTTATCCCCAAGAAAAATGGGAAGTGGCGTATCTATGTGGATTACTGGGAATTGAACAAGGCAACAAAGAAAGATCACATACCCATTCCATTTATTTATCAAGTCCTTGATACATTGGCACACACGCAATTATTTTCCTTTCTAGATGGTTTCAACAGTTACAATCAGATTCAAATCACCCGTGAAGACCAAGACAAAAAAACCTTCACCTGCCCCTGGGGTACATTCTCTTACAAAGTGTTACCATTTGGCTTATGCAACGCCCCAACCACATTTCAAAGAGCTATTCTCAACATTTTTGCTGATCTAATAAATGAAGTACTTGAAGTTTATATGGATGAATTTACTCCATATGGGGATCACTTTGATCAAGCACTTCAAACATTAGAAAAGGTTTTAGAATGATGCATTGCTACCACGCTATGTTTAAGCAATGTCAAGTGTCACATGATGATGACCAAAGGCATAATATTGGGACATTACATTTTTGCAGCAGGGATATAGGTAGATCAAGAAAAAATATAGGTAATTCTTTTACTGCCTACACCCTGTACTCAGGCAGAGGTGCATAGCTTCCTGGGATATGCAGAATATTATCATAGGTTTATCAAAAAAATTTCACAAATTGCTGTGTCTTTATATGCTTTAATTGGAAATGTTGATTTTAAATGGTTTGACAAATGTGGCACAAATTTTACAAGTTTAAAGAAACTAGTCACGACGACACTAGTATTACGTGGACCATTCTGGGAACTGCTTTTTCACATATCCATGAACGCATCAGATGCAACAATAGGTGTTGTCCTCAACCAGGAGGAGGACATAAAACCTTATGCTATATATCACATTAGAAAAAATATTACTGATGTAGAACTTAATTATACAATAACAGAAAAAGAATTCTTAGCTGTCATTTATGCCATAAACAAATTTAGAGATTATATAACTGGCTACCAAGTTTTTCTGTATATTGATCACTCGCCATTAGGTATTTAGCTAATAAACCTATCACAAATGGTCGAGTGACTCGTTGGCTATTTCTTTTGTAGGAGTTGGATATTACTATCGAAGATCATTTGGGGAAGGAAAACCCAGTTGCTGATTTTTTGTCTCGAGTCCCAAAGATAAATTATCCACTGGTAGTGGACAACCAATTTCCAAATGAGCATTTGTTTACCGTAGTAGTCAAGGTGCCATGTTATGTAGATGTAGCAAACTATTTGGCAGTGGGGAAGCTTCCCAGGCATTTGACAACAAGGGAAAGGAAACAGATTGTCTAGCACAATGCCTGATTCTCTTGGATAGGTGGATATCTTTTTCACACAGGGTCTGACATGTGTATACATAGATGCATTCGCGAGGATGAGATTTATGACATCCTGAAGGCTTGCCATGACAAGCCCTGCGGGGGACACTTCGTAGATCGAAGGACAAGGCATAAGGTACAACATATGGGCTATTATTGGCCCACTATTTTTAGAGATGCTAAGAAATATGCCCAGGGTGATAGTTGCCAAAGGATGGTCTGACTTGGCCAATCTGATGAAATGTCATTGCAGCCCCAACTAGTCATAGAACCCTTTGAATGATGGGCATTGGATTTTGTTGGCCCATTCCATTTGCCATCAAATCAAAAGGCCTAAATACTGGTTGACATAGATTATGTGATGAAATGGGTGGAAACAATACATTTTCCAAGAGCTACAAAGGAAGCTGTGATTAACTTCCTTTTTGGGCTATTTGTGTGGTATGGTTTACCACGAGAAGTGATAACATATGGGGGAGGTAAATTTGTAGGACACAAGATTGCAGCCACTCTCAGAAAATATCACATTACACACAGGATCACTTCCTTGTAACACCTGCAGGAAAACAGGCAGGTTGAAAGTGCCAATAAGGTCATTGAAGTAATTCTGACCAAGACAATCTCAACACATTGGCGAGACTGGGATGCTAGACTTCTAGAGGCCTTGTGGGCCTATCACACAACTTGGAGGAATACTACTGGATACTCTCTGTACCAACTTGTGTTTGGAAAATAACCTATTTTTCCAATTGAATTCAAAATAAAGACTCTAAGAATGGCTCAGGAAGTGGGACTAGATTTAATGGAATCCCAAACCAAGTGACTTCAACAAATCAATGAACTAGACAAGGCCCAACTGTTTTCTCTGCAACAAACTACAATCATCTAGCAGCAAAGGGCAAAGTGGCATGATAACCTTACAAAAAAGAAGATGTTTCAGAAAGGAGATTGGGCATTGTTACAGATCCATTTGGGCACATCAATCCCATCATCCAGTTCAGTGTTTTAGGGCTCATCAAACCCTAATTTCAGTTGCTACATGCCCTAAACAAGTCACCCCTTTGAATGCCTCCTTCTTAGACAATTTTATGACTTGAAGACATCCAAAAATAGCCTCTAGAGGGACCAGCACAGGTAGGTCCATGTAGGGGTGCATTGCAGAGTAGTTAAGTCCATACCAGGGTGCTCTACAGATAACTTAAGCTTCCTTTCACCTTCTCGGGGTGAGATTGAGCGAAATTCACATACGGTTTGGGGAATATTCTTATCTTTTGGAGTCATCTAGAAGTTTTCCTCACTTATCAATTCCTATGAGCTCGAAAATGGATGAGGAATGAGTTAAGATGCATCCTATCCTCTCATCCCTTCCTCCATGGAACTAATTCTAAGTATGGAAGGTCATTCAATGCCATCATTTATGACAAAACCTCCTTCATCTTCCTATAAATTGACCACTCATCTAAGTGATAAGGGCTAGATTATGTTGAATTAGAAGGAGATAATGTTGCTATGAGATTTGGCTTTGAAGCAAGTATTGTAATGCTACAAGTTTGTCATGCTTTTGATGTGATGTGGATGGGATCCAAGTTGGAGGAATGGCTTGACACAAATGGTTGTATTTCCTTCTTCTCTTCAATAAAGTGTTTGAACCTTTATCCCATATGTTTGTATTGTTTTATAATGCTTATATGTCTGAAATTTATCTGATTCCATTCACTTGTATTCAATAGATCTTTTGCTTTGATCGATTCTTTGTTTTATGTTGTGTTTACAAGTACTTCTCAAGCGTATTAAGTACAAGAAGGGGTGACAGGATTGATATAAGGGAGATGAGAAGAAAGTGAAACTACATGTAGGTCTTCTCATCTTCTCATCTTATCTATTGCTTATAGGAAAAGACTAAAAAACATTAAACTGTTGTTCTAGGTATGGCTACTTATCTAGGGAATTAGTATTTATCTGTAGATACCAAATTCTCCAAAACAAATTGGTGACTCCATTGGGGAAGATCCTCTTTCCTAGTAGCTTATCCACCTCCTAAGAAATCCTTGTAGACCTTACTTGTGTTCATAGATTGTAATTAAAATCTTTACATTAAAAATTTGGTCAAAACTATGTTAAATTGCCTCTTGAAATGGCTCACTATCACCAGCGCAGGCTTGTGAGGGACACACTGCACTGCAGAGCACCCCTAGCTTAGGGACAGTGCTATGAAGCACATTGTCTCCATTCAGGGCTGCACTGATCCTCCTAGGGTCAGGTTCCCACCTTTGGAAAGTATTTTTGCCAACTTTTCTCTGTTTGTTTGTTTGCTACTTGATCAATGAATGCTATGTCTCAAAGAACAAGTTTCTATCTCCTTGCCTAGCCCTACTTTGATTTGATTTATTAATGTTTCTTTAATGTTTTCTTTGTCATTATCAATCTATAGTCAAAGTTATAATAGAATTGATTAATCTCTATTCGAAAGAAAGTGTCGTAAAGTCTTCTTTTCCTTTGAAACATAATTGTCATAAAAGTCTTCATTCTTATGAAAGATTAATTGATTGTATGTGCATATTTATTTTTGTTCATATCTTCATTAAGGAAATCGAAAATAAATACATGCATGTTGCATTGAAAATTTTTTTGTGTGCTCATAGGAATAGTGTAGGGAAATTGCATTAGATTGTGCTCTTCGCTCTTTGATCAAAAGAAATATGATTTCTCTATCCCTAAGTAGCTAGGATTTTCATCGTTAAATTGAATGGAAAGAATGCTTATCATGATAGTTGCATTCCTAGGAATTTTAGAATACATGACGTGGTGAACTTGAAAGGGAAATTCCTAAGAAAGATCAACTTAAAATTAACATCAATTTACCTAATGGAGCATTGCCGTTAACGAAAGCATTTAGTGGTTCTAGGCTACAGACATGTTTCGATGTCATAAAACAAAGCAGCTATTGCTAACTTGTCTGCAATACATCTCGAGTGTGATACCTAATTCCACGTACGTGAGTATATTGTAGCTCATCCACGTACCTTCGGGTATATAGGACGGTGTTACAGTATGTAAAGTATATGGGAATTCTCTCACTATGCGGTTTTGCGTTAAACATCACTTATATGGTTTGGGCCTCCACGTACCTTTGGGTATATATGGGAGGAAAACAATAGGTTTCTATCCATCCTTAGGTAACCGAGTTGGCCACCTTATACACTATGATACATTGAACACAACATTCGGGTAGATTTCTTGCCCGTACTTCTTGGTTCGCTAGGAGGTATTCTGTAGTTCACATTTGCTTTGTAAACCTTTTGCCTAGCTTACCCCTTTTTATTTATTTCTTTTTTGACAATAAAATTAATCAGTAATCATCGAGGAACATCAACCCTTACCTCATTATTCATGGAGAACAACGAGTAAACCGCCTTTGCTGCCCAAAGCTACACCTATTCGATTAAAGCAGTCTCGCTTAACTGAGTCAAGTACATCAAGAACTCCTAGTTCTTCATCTGAATTATCCAAAACATCTATTTCGGTAAGTACTGTGACTCCAGTTACTCCAGCCATTTCTGGTACATCCATTTCTGAAGAAGAAGTTTCATAATTACCTGAGGACATTAACACTAATCCTAGTGAGACAGTAACCGAAGTTGTTCAACAACAAGTTGATCCTCAACGTTAAGTTGCTCAACAAGAAATTAATTCTGAACTTGAATCAGTTCAACCAGAAGTTAATCCAGAACCTATCATAATTCAAACAGAAGTTACATTTGAATTTGAAGTTGTTCAGGAACCTCTTTCTAAAACTGTTGTTCTTTTACCTAAACATCTGGACTTCGAATTTGAAAATTTAGAAGTTGCTACTTTACTAGAAGATGATCAACCGATTACCCCTTAGACATTAGTAACTAATAAAACTTCCACTTTATCAACACCAGATATTTTTTATGGACCAGACAATGAAGTTCTTCCACCTAGTTTAATTGCTCTCGAGGAAGAATTGGAAGAAGATTCTACACCTGGAACCCCATTCCATTTTGGAATTAGGCTTTATCTTTACCCTCATACTCCTCATTTTACTACTCCATTTGATCCTGCTTATTTTCAAGTACCCGTTGATTCTTTAGGACAACTTTTTGGTCAGTTAACTATGGCTGAACAATCATCAACATCCCAGATTGTATCATTTGATGCAGCTGTGGCAGAATCTTCTATTGCAACCTCTTCTATGTTTTCTACCACACCTGAGTCGCACCTATATGGTGAATCATTCATCCCAGTTGGTTAACAATCATTATCTGGAACCCACTTAGGGGTTTCTTCTACACCATGGTCATCACCCATGTCTTGAACCAAAATTCTACCTGGTTCTTCTTTAATGGGAACTCAATAGTTTGATCCTACATATCAATATCAAATTGGGCAATCTAGTCAACAAAGACCTATGGATCCATTACATACTGGATTGCCACCATATGGAGAGCAATATGCGTATTAACCTTATCCTCCCTATGGAGGACCGTCATATGGTAGTATCCCACAGTATTCAAGTCAGCCTAGAATTCGAGTTTTTCAATGGAAACCAACAATGCCAATTCAACGAATTCTTGTGTATCCAACACAACCAATGCAAACTATGTCAGCTATTCCTACTACACCTATTGTTACTACTATACCACAGTCACAAGTTTACACTGTTGTATCTCAACTGGTACAAACTGGCCCTTCTACCTCACAACCACAAGTTTCGTTTCAAGAAGCTCAAGTTTCTCAGGTTGTTGTACAACAACCACTTATGTCCGGAGTTCAACAACCTCAGGTTAGTGTACCCTTATATGGACTAACTCAGGCTTACACTAGTATAGTTTATTCACAACCTGGCCAACCTTTCATTGCTGGGCAATGGCAACTGTTAAATCAACAACAGTTGTACCAACAACAACAACAGTTAATTCAACAACCATGGCAGCTCCAATTTCAACAACCTCAATTACAGCAATGCCAACCCCAATTTGGACCTCCCCAATAGGCTCAAACTAGGTTTGGATAGTATCAAAATTACCAAGGTCCTAGTCAACAAAGCTTTGCAAGTTATGGACAATCACATATTCAACCTGATTATCAAAAGCCACCTTATGCCGAATTTGTTTAACAACAACCTTATCAAGGTTACCAAATGTATATGCCCTATGTTGGTATGCAAAGACCTATTGCTCAGGCAATTCCATCATATCCTGGGTATGCTCAACCTAACCTGAATCGACAGTTGCCATTTGTAGCAACTTTAGAATTACCAGATTTAAATTGGCTCACTAATGATCCAATGTTATATGCACCTTGGTGGCCAGTGATTTCGCATAAGTCACCTTCTGACATTTTGAAATTCAATGGTAATCCCGAAGAAGACACATCAAAATACCATGAGCTTTCATTTGCTGTGTTTGTCAAACTCCTTAAATGATGATTCAGTTAGATTCTATCTTTTCCAAATAACAGTTATTTGTCCAGGTGCTAAATGGTACATTGAGTTACCAAGAGCTTCTTTCAAAAACTTTACGACTTTAGCCACCAAATTTCTGACCAAATTCCAATTACCTATTAGATACGATATTGGAACGAAACTCCTAACCAACTTTAAACAGACTACTGCTACCCATATATCAGATCATATTCATGAGTGGTGGTGTCATCGTCGAATGGTTAAGACATATGTTCCTGATCAGCTTTTGGCTGAGTGGTTCATAAAATCCTTGTTGCCATCAATCATTGAGGATGTGGCAAAATGTGGAGTTGTCAGTAATTGCTCATGCCTATATTTAGATTTGATTTACACACAATCTAACACACTTTACGAAATTCGCAATGCACCTCGACCATGTTTAACTGTTCCTCCTCCTCCACAATTGAGTAAGGACTCTCATGCCAGTGATGGTGTGATCGATTGTTCGAGCATGCAAATGATAGGAAGACCATCTGGTCAAACTCTTGCCATTACCAATGCATTAGAATAAACTCTTGCTTCTGAAGTTAATAACGTGTCATCTGACAAAGGCAAAAATCAAAAGAAACCAAGAGGCAAGAAGGGGAAAAAAATAAGAAACAAGATAATTCCCCTCAAGAGAAATCATCTCATTCCTCTACTTCAGCAAGGAAACCTCGTTATCCATGTCTAATCTGTAATGACGAGCATTTTACAAGAGATTGTCCACACCACTTAGAGGCCTCTATACTTCTAAAGACTTCAAATACATTTGCAGTGTTGACTGATCCATTTCCTAACTTGGAGACACATTTGATTGTGATAGACCATGCTTCCACATCCCAAGTACTCATGTTATCTATCACAAAGCCATAAAACGAATTTTTGGTGTCAATGAGAAATAAATATTATGGAGATCCATCATCATCGTCGAATAACCAAGCCACTGATCAACCTAATACTTTGACTTCGACTTCATCTGAAAATATTCCACCACCTATTGCACCAAAATTGACAATAAAAACACCAAAGGGAGTTGCGCATAAATCGATATTTAACCCTTGAGCTCGAGCAGCTCAGAACTATAACATAGTGGAATATCTTGCTCAATCACCTTCTGCTCTGTCGACACTTGAGGTGTTACAAACCTGCCCCTCCCAAAAGTAGGCTTTACTATCAGCAATTGATAGAATAGATCCTACAAATTCCAATCTTGTGGTTTTTAAGCACGAGGGATATACACCACAGTTACTAGCACAATTAGCTTTCCTAATTCAAGTAAAAGATCTTAATAAGAATGTTCACCAATCTATTATTGATGAAGGGGCATCTACTTGCATTATGTTAATGAACTGCTGGAAAACACTTGGTTCACTGCCATTGTCACAATCACCAACTACGTTAAAAGATTTTGACGGACAAACATATACTCCTTGTGGGATTTTGAGTAACTTGCAAATCGGACTAGGGGGAAAAATGATTACTGTTGAAGTTGAGGTAGTTGACGGACCCCTCAATTACAACATTTTACTGGGAAGGCCTTGGGTATATGCTATGGTTGCTGTGGTTTCCACATACTTTCATACTATTGCACTCTCTCATAAGGGTGGAATCACAGTGATCGATCAACTTGTCTTCTTTGACAATAGTTCACAGGCTACAGGGAAGCATTCCATTGGTACACAGACCCCCACTGTCACTTCAAAGTGTTGGAGTAGGTCTCTTTAAATATCCTTCCCTAGTGGGTACTTTTGCACTACTGTCACCATCTGATTTGGCAGAAGTGGCAAGAGTAGAGACCTGCAACATGATTTCCTCAACCTCATCTGATTTAGGGAGGATTAGCAACTAGGGTTATGCTGCTAAGCCCAATTGAGCTAGCATAGCAATCAATTTTTCAGGCTTGTGCGGCGAACCCAAATCCACTTTCACTAATTTTACGGGTAGACTGTTTGTTAGAATATGGTACTTCTTCTGATCCTTTCTCACGTATACATTCTATGGATGAAGGAATCATCCAATCAATGATGATAGGAGAAGAACCTTGGGAGGATTATCATCAGCATTCCCATCTTCCAGATGACATTGAAGATTATTCAAATGAACTAAACCACCCTTCAGTGGTTGATTTCCTTTCGAATTTAGTTTTCATAGACACAGTAGAATCTGAGCGAAACCTATCAAATATTGAAGAAATGATTTCTATTAATATTTCAACCAAGCCTAATGTTGTAGAAAATATCCATGTTGGAAAATCTTTTTCTCCATTAGAACTCGATAGTTACCATACTCTCTTTCGTGAATTTATAGATATATTTTCATGGTATTATGAGGAGATTCCAAGCACAGACTCTAGTATTGTTGAACACGAAATCAAAATGTACCCTGATGTCAAGCCAGTACAACAACGGCTTCGACCTGTTCATCCAAAGAAAGCCGCATGAATTAACGTAGGAGTTGAGAAAATTTTGTGTGCTGGTTTTATTTACCCTGTAGCTCTTACTGACTGGGTTTCCAACATTGTTCCTGTCACGAAGAAACAAGGACAATTCAAGTGTGCGTCAATTATAGGGATGTAAATCAGGCATGTCCAAAGGACAATTATCCTACTCCTTTTACCGACCAGATTATTGACGAATGTGCTGGATGCGAAATATTCTCATTTATGGATGGTTTCTCCAGCTACAATCAAATCAATATCTGCCCATAGGACTAATCTAAAACAACTATTATTTGTCCATGGGGCACATTCGCATATAGGAAACTCCCATTTGGTTTGAATAATGTAGGGGAAACATTTCAGAGGGTGATGAACTATGCCTTCCATGACATCAAGCACATTTTTCAACCTTACCTTGACGGTTTACCAGGTCATTCACAAAAGCGGATTGATCACTCGCAACATTTGAGAGCAATATTTTTACGGTGCCAACACTACAAAATATGACTCAATCCACACAAATGTGTGTTTTGTGTTGGTTCTGGTAGATTTCTTGGATTTGTAGTGTCTAGAGAGGGGATTCGACTTGATCCATTAAAGGTTTAGGCAATTCTTGATTTGCCTCCACCTTCAAATCTTCTATAGTTACAAAGACTCCAAAGGAAGGCTAACTTTTTGAGGAGGTTTTTCCTAATTATGCTCAGATGGCTAAATTTTTTACATGTCCTTTGAAAAAGGAGATACCCTTCCATTGGGATTAGGTTGCGCAAGCTTCCTTTGATGCTCTTAAAGATACCTTGATTAGAGCTTCATTAATGTATTCTCCAAATTATCAAAATGACTATCACTTGTATCTCGCCATTGTAAATACAACCATTGGCATGGTTTTAGTCCAAGAGGAAAATGGGATTGAACATATGACTTATTATTTTAGTCGTAATCTCAATGATATAGAGAGTAAGTACTCTTATGTCGAGAAGGTGGCTTTGGTAGCTGTACAAATTGTTCAAAGATTTCACCATTACATCCCACTGCGGAAAACTACTGTCATTTCAGATTGAAATCCTGTGACATACATTTTGTCACGTTAATTGCTGGGGGAAATACTCAAAATGGATAGTCATTTTGTAGGAGTTTGATATGGAATTCATCAAGTCCAAATCAAAGAAATCTCTAGTTTTCACAGAGTTACTTTCCGACCTTCTCTCAACCTCCATTGATTCAGCATCTAAACCATCAATTTTGGATGAGTCTCTGTTTCTGATATCGTCATCTGACGCGTGGTATGGAGATATACTGATTTATCTCCAGACCAAAACTTTCGAGCCTGATACCTCTCGCTCGCAACAACAACATATTTGATACCAAGCCAAATATTATCTGATCACTGACAACACTCCTTACCATCGTGGTATAGATACGATTTTATGGAGGTGCCTCACACATGAGGAAGCTGAGAAAGCATTGAATGATTGACATTCAAGTGCCCGTGGTGGACACTTATCTGTATATGCAACCACAGAGAGAATTCTTCATGTGGGTTACTTCTAGCCAACCATTTTCAAAGATTGTATTATTTCTTTCAGAAGCTATCACACATGCCATATATATGACCGAAAAATCAGATTACCACCTACACCATTGCATCTAGTCGTTGTTGTTGGACCATTCACCAAATGGGGCATTGACATCATGACATGTAACCCCACCTTGGCCAGGGGGCATGGATATATTATAGTCATCATTGACTATTTTACCAAATGGGCCAAGGCGATGCCAACATTGAACAACAGTGGCGAGACAACTGCTCTTTTGTTTTTTAACCACGTGGTTGCCCGATTTGGTGTACCACAAGCCATAATTACAGATCATGGGTTGCATTTTCACAATCACAGGATGGATGAGTTGAATGCTAAGTTAGGACTACCAGATGATAGTTCTACCCCTTATTACCCGCAAGAAAATGGACAAGTTGAGGCCATCAACAAAGTCCTGAAGTAGATGTTGCAAAGAATGATAGGGGTTCATAAGTGAAACTGGCACTCAATACTGTACTATGCCTTGTGGGCACATCAAACCTCGGTGAGAAATGCAACTGGATTCACACCCTTTTAGTTGGTGTATGGTTTGGAAGAAATCTTACCGATACAATGCGAAATTTCATCTCTCAAACTCGTGATTGACCTATTACCCGACACTTATGAAAAAGAAGTGTGTTTCTTGGAATTAATCCATCTGGATGAAACCCATCGTGATGCCGCATTAGCTAACGAAGTGCATAAGAAATGAATCAAGGCACAATATTATAGAAAAGTTAAGCCTTGTATCTTCTTAGAAGGAGACCTGGTCTTGATTTACGGTTAGGAAGCTGATAAACTTGGAGAAGGGAAATTCAAAACAATGTGGATGGGTCCTTATATTGTCAAGCATGTTCTGGCAAAAGGTGCCTACAAGTTTGTAGATTATGATGGGATTCCATTGTAGTAGCCCCAAAACGGGCTGTACCTCAAATGTTACTATGCTTGGTTGAGTGTAATAAAACTCACTGTATATATGCTTTCATTGCATGTGTGTGTGTGTGTCTTTTAGAGTTATTATGTAGTTACTAATCTGCTTTTCATTTGTTGCAAATGTTGGAGTCTTCGGACTTTTGTTGGTTACGTCGATGGTGCTAGTAGTAGCATGCAGAACTTGTCTTCTGCAACATGGGCTATTTTCACTCCAAGTGGCGAGTTAGTGAGTTTTCAAGGGATTTGTATCAGTTGATCGACAAATAAAATCACTGAGTATAACATGTTGATTGAACTTCTCTCTGATGCCATTTCACTTGGCATTCGCCTAATCATTGTTAGGATGGACTCGCAACTCGTTGTACTACAACTAACATTGGGCATGGAATCCCCACACGGCATGTTTTCGGGCGTAAATCCCAAGTTTTGACCAAATTTTTTGTAAAAGCTCCGTGAATTGTGGGCGTAGAGCGTGAAATTATGATAGAGTCACATGGTTGTCTGCCCTCATTTTGTAATGTAATGTCAGCTTAATAGACCTACCCATGGTTTGCGGACCATGGGATTGTATAAATACAGTGAGACTCTAAGTAGGAGATAGGAGCATGAGAAGTCTAAGTGATTGAGTAAAAGTGTAAAGTGTGTCTTTGGGTCGTAGAGTAGGGGAAGGCTTTGCAGCTGAGTGTGCAGAGGCCTAGTAGTCTGCAGCTTAGCGCACAGACCCCTGCAACTGAGTGTGCAGGGCAAGTCGAGTCTATAACCATTGGAAGAATAAATAAAGAGAAGTTTACCATATTTTTGTGCATCTTTTCCTATTTTAATATATGATTGGGTATAATTTGCAAGTATACTATTTATTTGCTGCACAAACTTATATGAATTTTTTGTATAACTAATTATAACATAAGACATCCAAGTATGTGAAGGTAATTAATAGGTATAGGAAGATAAGTAAGATCTCGGGTAATAACACAGAGTGAAACTCTAGCAGCATAGAAGCTCCACAACCCCTGGTTAGGGTTGCACGAAGGCAGTGTATCAGGGTGTGAGAAATAGGGAAGTGCACAAAGTGACCTGCACGTAGGGACAAATAGTGGGACTAGTCAAACCTCTCAAACATCTCAAGGGAGTGGAAACCTAGTTCTAGCACCCTCCCATACTATTTCGGGTGAGACCTCATTCCGTGCTCCATGGACTGTTGCTGAAAGGGCCAGTAGTACAGGGATTTTTTTGCTAATTAACTTCAAACCTGGGTCAGGTCCCAACAAGCCAACAAATTGTTCCGTTGCAAGGACTGAGATCTGCATAGAGATGTCTAATGTCACATCATTGGAATCCGACAAAGAAAGGAATTGAAGATTGGTTGGACAGGAAGATTCACAAATTCACGACACAGGAAAACATAAATCCATTACTATCAAAGGAAGAGTGATCATACTGCTACTTATATACAGAGATCCACGAAATTTTCATCCTTCCCCATTGAGTTACACGAGTGGATAAAGAAGCTAGTAGATAGCCAAGGGAGGTGTAAACTCAACATACCTATTGTGTGGACTCTAGAATTGGTGTGCAGACTAGAACTACTAGAAGATAAGATCACGTGTGCTATCGATAACTAGCTTGATCGAATCATAGGAGGATTCATCACTGAATTCGCAGTAGATACTTCAATCAGCTATAGCGAGGCATAATGACACTTCCTTAAAGGACCATGAGGTAAGTATGTTAAATCTTTGAACATTTGGATTAAAATGCTATTGTGTGAGAAATGGATTATGTGAATAAATGATGTTTGGGGCTATGCGAAGTGGGAGAATATACAGAAACGAAGGTAGCAAAGAACTATAAACTAGCCCCTTGATTTCACCTCCGTGAGGGGGTGAAGAAGAGCTCATGAAGGTCTTGCTAAGAAGTGTGATCAATATGATAAATCAAAGAATTCCGTGCATACCACCCCAACCCACACCACCACCAGTTTCACCATCTTCACCCCCGTCTTTGCCCATACCACCTTTGTCACCACCATGAAGTAGTATGGCAAGTGCGATAAAGCTACCAGTGTTCAAGGGAGTAGGGAATGAAGATCGGGACCAGTTTTGGTTTGTGATAAAAGTTGTGTGGCAGGCATAGGGAGTCATAGATGACAATATAAAGAAGGCAACATTGGTTAGTGCTCTACAGGATCGTGCGCTGACTTGGTACATTAAGCATTCCAATGACAATATGAATGCAAGAGTCATGGATATCCAAGCTGCACTAAACAAAGAATTTAGCAGGCCAAAGTCAAAGGCACAGTCGATCATTAGGTTTAAGTAAATCAAAATGCTACTAGGTGAGACCCTATGGGAGTTCGGTCAAAGACTGAAGTGCACAATTTGCGAAGCGAACATGACATTAACAAATGGGCAACACCACGAATGGTTCGTAGCATCGTTAATGCCGCATCTACGGAACACATTGTTGCAACAAAGGCTAAGCACTCAAGCTAAGGCCTTGGAGGTCACAATGATATTGCACAAGACCCCGATACAAGATCCCAACCTAGGAGTTTAGTAGATCCACGTGCAGTTTAAAAATTTGTTCCTTGAGATGCAGAGTTTGAAACAAGACAGGACAACCCGCCTAGAGATGTGCGATGAGGTATGGTGTGTAAAATGCAAGGACCAAGGGAATGATAAGGATCACTGCTCGGTGTTCATGAATTACCTTGTGGGTGGAGGGCCAATGCCACTAAGACTAGAGTCACAAGCAGGAGCAAGCGTGGCACCTGCACTATGGTGCTTGATTTGTTAGATAGGAGGAAAGCATGCTAGAGATAACTACCATCTATTACAAAAGTATATGTAAAATTCACAACAGTTGTTCTATAATTTCTATTGGTCAATAGGACATGATGAGTGCACCTGTTGAAGTTATGAGTTGATGATGGATCAAACTCCTACCTCTAGAGTTTAGGATGAAACACAACCCCTTGATCAAAACACAAGAATGGCACGCACCATATTTTAGGGGCTGATCCGGATTTAAACAGGAACCAATAAAATATAGAGATAACCATATACACAAAGATGCAGTGGAAATAATGCTTCATTTCATTACTGTAAAATACTGAAATATGCTTACAACCAGAAATGGAAATAAACCAGCGAGGGCGATGGTAGCTTATCTCTGAGAAGAGATGTGGAGGCTACATGCCTCTTAACTGTTCCGAACTATGTTACAATGAGGCTCGAAGGCCTATTTATTGTTGAGAAACAATGGAAATCCCTTCACATTCCAAAACCTAACCCTAGAAGATGAAACGCCAAATTGTGGGCCCCGTTTTGGGTAAATTGGTACATCAATTTCTCGGGGTCGTAACTTTGGCATACGATCTCCGTTTGACGCGTATGATAGCTCGTTAGAAAGATCTATCCGAGAACTACCACTTTGGGAAGGGAAACATCGGTCCATGGACCCATGTTGCCCCCAGATTTCCCAAAAACGTCTTTTAGGGCCTCAAAACAGCTCCGGAAGTTTAGGACCCGAAAAAGAAGGCTAAAAATAGTAAGTTGTGCTACAATTAAGGAAACTGAAAATGCTGAAAGAGACGATTACGGGGGTCCAAATGGGATAGGTGGGTGGCCACCAACATATACCTAGATCATTCCTCCCCCCTTAGGAAGCAATGGTCCCCATTGCGTTGAGTTCCTCCATCTACTGAACTTGTTCTACACTGTCTGATGTGTCTAGTAATGGTGGGAAGCATGGTCGACGACGGTCCACATTGAACACTTGGTGTAGGTGAAGGAATGGAGGAATGCTGTGCTCCAAAGAATTGTTCCCCACAAGCTTGGTACTGCTGTAAGGACCATGTTGGAGTGGTCTGAGCTTCTAATGGGATCTTGTAAGGCCTTCTTTCTGCAGATGTAACCAAACTTTGTCGCCCACTTGAAACTTATGTGGTACTCCTATGGGTGAGGAGAAGTTGTTCGTGTGTTCTGTCATGACTATATCCCTCTGCTGCTGGTGCTGCGTGGAGGAACCCTCTGGGGGGGGGGTCATGGATGTAGCAACAATCTTCCCCTTCCTTTGGGAGTGAACCATACAGATGAATTTCCTGGTCTGGGAGATGAGCTTGTTGCCTTTCTTAGCATTGATCAAAGATGTGGCGGTAGGTGGGGCTACCTCCGGTATCCTATATAATGAATTATTCAAAGAAATAATGACAGCATGAGGTCTTGACTCATATACAGCATGTCACCTCCACAATTATGGTTGGCCTAATAATACATCGCAAACATCCAGAGGTGTAACATCACACAATACCTCATCTGTGAATGGTTTGATGCTGTAGGGAAGGCGGCACTGCTGGCGAACTTTGAGATCTTGTCCTTCATGAAGCCACTCGATACTGTACGGCTGCAGGTGAGGTGTAGTCGGTAGGCCCAACCGCTTCACGACCCCTGCTGAAATAAGGTTCTTTTGGCTACCACTGTCGACAATGAATTGCAGCGGCGAACCCTCCACCCACATCTATGAGTGGAAAAGATGTTCCCCCTCCTCTGGCTCTTCGGGCTCATTCTTCTGGATCTTGGCAATGGCAATAGTGGCACT
>APFE030221677.1:0-29150 GCA_000404065.3 Pinus taeda
GACTAAGTTTCCATGTAGTCCAACCAAGTAGACCCATCACAACAATCGGTCATCCTCACCCAAGTCTGCAATCTTCGGTCTAGTGAACTCGGTCACCCAACCATATCATCATCACATGAGTTTCTCCATCATAGCTTCCCCACTAAAGGTTCCACCAAGACTTGCTCTTGGTCTCGGCCATGAGAAGTCCACCCAAGTGTGTGCCCTTCAATCTGTCCATGAGTCATGCCAGGCATTTATCCATGTGGCTAAAGCATGACCCATTCCTCCGCAACGATCATCATGTTCCTCCCTTGTCATGACCCTTTGTACCTTCTACCATAAGGTCACAAACAACCCCAACAATTCCTGCAACAGTCACCAATCCTTGCTTCTCCATACAAGGTCTCATCATAGTCACCGATGGTAAGATGCTCCCTAGCATCGGCAAACTAGCTTTGCCCTTCCCTGCATACGGTCCATCTACCAAATGCTCAAGTGAAACACAAGTATCAATAGTACTTACATCATCATCATGAGGTTCTTCCATGAGAGTACCCTCATCCATATATGTCCACAAACTACACGAACCTAGTCCAACTTGATCAATCTCAAGTTCATCCTCCATCATGATCATGTCTGCAACATCTTCAACTATCACGGCTTCCTCTTCCTTGTCAATACAATCTGAACCTTCATCTTGCTCCATTGTCCATCAAAGTTGAAGACGTTCATCTTCAACATTCTTTTCCAAGACTGCAAGCTTCTCTCGAATCTGGGGATTCTCCTCTTTCATCCGCTTCAACCTGTATAAGGTAAGCAAGAGATTCCCTTCGCATTCTTCCAAACCTGACATGCCTTATCGTTCAGCTTGGCCCGAGCACTAGTGCTTCACCCCTGCTAAACCTGTTTCACCATTCACCAGCTTCACCAAGTTCCCTGCAACCATGAACCGGCCCTTGTTCCACTTGTATGTGAAACTAGCTTCCTTCACCTGCAATTACCTGCTTCCACTATCATCAACCTGGATATCAGCTCTGATACCAACTGTCACGATAGTGCAGTGGGATCAGCACTTCATCATCAACCCAGTCATCAGCCTGCTCTAATACCAACTGTCACGATAGTGCAGTGGGATCAACTTCATCCGCAAATCTCCTCTGCACTTCACGAGCTTGATACCAACTATCACGCCCCCAAGCCTACGGTAGTCTTCCAATTGTGCTAGGCGAGGTGCGGGACTACCAACCATTTTCTTTTCACCAATACTTACGATTGTAGACTACACCTTAACAATCCATACTTAGTTTTATTTTCGTTACCAAGTATTATTAATTTGCCTTTATACCAATGAACACCCATACACATTCATTATCAACAACATTATACAAGAGAAATGCACAACAATATAAAGGGAGGGGCAACTCCCTACAATATGAGTCTTCCCGATATCAATATATTATACAATCTTCACTTTTACAAAGTATAGGCTAAGTCCTTGGGGAACCCCAAATTTATACTTAGCCAAATTTCCAACTTCGGCAAACTCGGTTGCCCAGCTCGTCGGCACCTCTGCACGGTCGTCGCATGACCCACCAACCCGTCGTTCGCCTTGTCACATGTCTTCCCCGGTTCGCACTTCATTTGGTCCACAGACGCCCAAACCGTGTACACCTGCCCACAAGCAGTCCCACTTGCCAACCCTTGGCAACCGCCCAAATCGTGTGAAACAGCACATAGTACCGCTTGCCCAACTCTACGACCTCCGGTTCCAACCTTCGTCTCCATCGCATCGTCGTGCATGGCATGCACACACCCGGCCACCCGTCCGCACACCCTCACCATGTCGACCAACTCTTTGTTCGGCGGACGCCCTACTTGGGTCGCCTGTTGTGCATGCTTGCACGGACGCCCTCACCCGGTCGCCCGTCGTGCACGTCTACCCGGACGCCCTCACAGTCACCCGCACGCCTGCCTAGGTTGCCCGTCATGCAGCCCTGCACGAACGCCCTCACCCGGGTCGCCCGTCATGCAGCTCTGCACAGGCGCCCGCCCGGGTCACCCGTCGTGCAGCCCTGCACGGCGACTCCTCCAACTCGCACTTCTGCCCATACCTTCGCACTACGTCCAATTACTACGTCTAGAGAAGATGATCGATGAATGATCGATAGTAGAAATGCCTCCAACGCACTTCCATATATACCAAGTGTAGGGCGTGGTCCCGGCTTGCCCAGCCGACCTGCCCAACGCCCACACTTAATCTCAAACGCCATAACTATTACGTCGGCTCCCTTACTAATGTAGGTTGGCCTCCCTAAGGTTAACTCCATGCCACTACACATATAAGTAGCGTGCCCTCCTAATATGCTTATATCTCAACATCGCAAACTCAAGGAAGCTCGCACACTAACCGCAGTCGCACTTTGTTCAGCCTCAACCACGCGCCCTCCGCGGTCGCACTTCGGGCAGAGCTGCAGGTCGTTACATCACCTCTCATGTACATCATCACTATTTACAACACTTAATGCAGCGGCCTACACCATCTTAACGCTGGGGCCCAAAGACGTAGTCCCTCTTGGACGAACTCCGTTATCAACGGCTTATGTTTTCATGTGTTGATGATTGCCATGTTCCTCTTCTTTACAACATGCGGATGTATTCATTAATGTTCTTTTAAAAAATGCAATTTAACACATCAAGTCTTGGAAGGGTCCTTTGTCACACCCAGACCTGGATCAATATGGATCATTGTACTCTCTTTTGTTGAATCATTTAACAAGAATCTAATAAGAAGAAGAATTTGAAATGCTTTTCCTTGTAGTGGGTTTTTCCCTAGTCTCTGACAAGTCCTGGTATCTCTATGTGTGAATGTTTTTCTTCTATTGTTCCTTTATGTTCCTTTGCATTGATGACGATATTCTTCTTTCTATATAATTGCATATGTTGTTGAATAATGATGTAAACTTGAATAATGATATGATGTTGTGGGGTGAATTTAATATGCAAATGAAGTAATGCAATTATCTAAAGCAAAGAGCAATATTTCCCTTATAAAATTTAACACCCTTAAAGGTTGGTAAATGAAATTTTACAAAACTAGGGTAGTCATAAAAATTAAATCGTTGATAAATGCAGATAGGCATCAATCCATATTCCATAATGAGCATCAAAACACTTACTTCATTATACATCTCACCTTGTTAAAAATTATAATTTTTAATACTTTCTTGGTAATTTTTATCTTGCCTATTTCTCGACGAGATGACATGGGGAGAGAGTGTCTAATAGGAATTTCCCCACTCTCATGGACATGAGGTGAGAGTGTCCAATAGGACGTTCCTCATTGTCATTGGATTTCGGGTTGAGATGTGCTCCCCTGATATTGTTCCAAGTTGAGTAAGGCTCCCTGATGATATGTTCTTTGATGTTTCCTCTGTGGTAGCATTGGGTTCCTCACTGGCAGTGATTCTAGGTGGTAGCAGTGGCACCCTGATGGATAGAGGGTGGTAGCTTGGGCTCGCCTCCAAAGTCAAATTATTTTTCTTTTAGATTCAAGAGTGTTCAACGTACGAGCAAAGAGAATGAAGAGATAAGCATGAATAAGCAGAGATGAACTGAGATGAACAATGACGATATTTGATGACGAGATACTTGAGATAGGGCATGATATGATGACAGGATTCGAATTTCTCCCTAACTGAGAGGGAGTGTTAATTTGATACCTCAGTGACAAATTCTAATAATGGGACTAAATTCCTCTTTTCGAGAGGCCCAATTTTGACTATTGGATTGCACAATTTGGACAAGGGAAAGTGTATTTTTGAATTGAAGGCCACATGTGAACAAAAGGACAGGTCGACCCAAAAGAGAAATTGGACACCCAGCGATGGATATAAATACAAGTCAAGTGACCCTCATTTGGACATCATCATTATGATCATTCTTCTTTCTTTGGGTTTGGCTCACACATGTCTTAGGCTGGGTCACGGAGGTTGTTTGATACATGTCCGAGATTGCAAGGTCCGAAGCTTGCACATGTGTTTAGGGTTTTGATTTCCAAATGTAGACATGCTTCAGGTAAATTTCGGTTGCAAACGTAGGCACAGAAGCTCATTTGTGTGGTTGAAGGGTTCCAGCTGCATGCACATCACTCTCTGTGTATGGTTGGGAGCTAGGGTTTTAATTTTACAGTAGATCGAATATTTCATCAGTGGATCGCAGAGTTCGGCAGTTGATCGTAGACATTAACAGTTGACTGTAGGCTTATGAATCAGGGTTTTGATTATTAACATTGTTGGGTTCATCTCATGGATGTCGTTTAGTTGATTTTGGTGGATAGGATTACGGATGAAGATATGGATCATTGTACTCTCTTTTGTTGAATCATTTAACAACAATCTAATAAGAAAAAGAATTTGAAAGGGTTTTCCTTGTAGTGGGTTTGTCCCTAGTCTTTAACAAATCCTGGTGTCTATATGTGTGAATGTTTTTCTCCTATTGTGCCTTTATGTTTCGTTGCATTGATGATGATATTGTTCTTTCTATATAATTGCATATGTTGTTGAATAATGATGAAAATTTGAATAATGATATGATTTTGTGGGGTGAATTTAATATGCAAATGAAGTAATGCAATTATCTAAAGCAAAGAACAATATAGCCCTAATAAAATTTAACACCCTTAAAGGTTGGTAAATGAAATTTTAGAAAACTAGTGTATTCATATAAATTAAGTCATTGATGAATGATAAATGCAGATAGGTACCAATCCATATTCTGTAATGAGGATCAAAACACTTATTTCATTATACATCTCACCTTGTTAAAAATTAAAAATACCATAAAAACTAACTAAACTATAACTTTTATTATTAGATATATATATATATATAAGTTCTCGAGGGGTGCAGCTTGTTGGCCATCGAGTGTATTGTTAAGGCATTTGTGTGCAGGTCACAAGTTCAAACCCGGTCTTACTTGTGTGTTGTGCTTGGGGGCGGTGCAGTTGCACCTAGAGGTTATAGTGGTAGTTGTCGAGGATTGAGCCTCTATCATGTGAGTACGAGTGTTAGCGCCTTATGAATTCGACTAGTCACAAAACAATAATATATAAGTTAGACATTTATACATTTAATAAAATATGGAAAGAGGTTCTTATCCAAAATATTTGCCCTTATTTTACTATGGAGATTCTTAATATGTAGATGTAAGCTTTGTCACAATTAAATGTATTTTACTATGGAGATTATTAAATGTTTAAAAGAGACTAACGTTAGAGGCGAAGAGATTGCCTTGTGCAATCAATACTTTTTATCAAAATTCGTATGGAAAGATCATCATTAATTAATGGACCATCGAGGGACCAGATCTCGAAAGAATGTGATGGTCTTCCACCAGATGGAAGAACTTTGGAGGAATCTTCAATGTCAACATCTAAAATTGGACGGTTGAGCAGGTAGGCAGAAGAATGTTGAGGGGTCGTCTTCAATCACATCCAAAATTGGAGGATTGAGTGGGTAGGGCGCCGAGATGCGAAGAAGGTGCGAGGAAATTGTTAGATAACTCCATTTATTGAATACGTGGACAAAGAAACTCCATTTTCTAACGTATCTTGAATCAACACAGATATGTATTACCACAATATGGAAAAACTGCATTTTCTCATCTAAGCGATGTGGATTTTCTGTTTTTCTGTGTGTATTACGACAATATGGGGGCTGCTGGTCTTCCACGAGATGTAGAAACTTTGGAAGTTTGGGCCGCCCAGATGACAAGAAGGCGCATTGGAATAATCTAAGCGATGTGGATTTTCTGTTTTTCTGTGTGTATTACGACAATATGGGGGCTGCTGGTCTTCCACGAGATGTAGAAACTTCGGAAGTTTGGGCCGCCCAGATGACAAGAAGGCGCATTGGAATAATCTAAGCGATGCGGATTTTCTGTTTTTCTGTGTGTATTACGACCATATGGGGGCTGCTGGTGTTCCACGAGATGTAGAAACTTTGGAAGTTTGGGCCGCCCAGATGACAAGAAGGCGCATTGGAATAATCTAAGCGATGTAGATTTTCTGTTTTTCTGTGTGTATTACGACAATATGGGGGCTGCTGGTCTTCCACGAGATGTAGAAACTTTGGGCCGCCCAGATGAGAAGAAGGCGCATTGGAATAATGTTCAGGGGTCCTCTTCAATCTCATTTAAAATTGAACGGTTGAGCTGGTTGGGCGAACAGTCTTCAACGCCATCTAAAATTGGACGAATTGGACGTTTGAGCGAGTTGGGCGAAGAATCTTTAGGCGGTCGTCTTCAATCACCACATCTAAAATTGGACGAATTATACGTTTGAGCGAGTTGGGCGAAGAGTCTTTAGGCGGTCGTCTTCAATCGCCAAGATGACAAGAAGGCGCGGGGAAATTTGTTAAATAACTTAATCGCATCCTCTGGGTTTAGAGGAGTAAGATGTTAGCCTCTCTGAACACGAACAACGCCCCTCTCGCCCACTCAACTTTCAAAGTCTTTGTTTGCCAAAGAAAATATTTGGCATGTTAAATACAGACAATTCTCAAAGTCTGTGTTTGCCAAAGAAAATATTTGGCATCTTAAATAAAGACAATTCTCAAAGTTTTTATTTGGAAATTTTATCAAATTTATATATGACTCTTCTAGAAGGGTATTAAGACCATTAGAATCTTAAACATTAAAAAAAGCCATTAAATTATATCAAAAAAATTACATAATTTTACTCAATATTTTAAATAAAAAATTAAAATATTTATCTATATTTTATACATAAACTTTATACATATTTTCTCGACAATTTTCTCAACAAAAACATTATCACTGCAATTAAGACATTGTTGTTATTGTCACTTAGTCCACAATGCAGAATTATAATTGACAAAATACTTTAATTTACTAATTAGTACAACCTAAATTGATTAGTTCTACACCTTAACTCTAACTTCAATTTAGCTATATATAAATCAAAAAGAGGTGCCAGCTACTATATAGCACTTATCATTAAAATTATCTTTATTAATCAAAAAATATAAATAAATAAAAATACAAATACAAATTTATCTTTATCATAAATATATACATTTCTTAAAAAAGAATATTATTTTATTTAATGAGAAATATTTCGACGGAAATCACATTGTAATATTTTTGTCGAGGCGGATCGCGCGGAGCTGGAGCTGGAGCGGAGCGAAGACGAAGACCTAGCCCTCTGCGAGCTGTTGCTGCGCCGCCGCCTCGGCCTGGGCCGTGAGGCCTGCTCTCTGGGCCTTGGCTTCAACCATGGCCCATCTAGATCCTTCTCTTGGGGATGCGGAGAAAGCATTTTCTGATCTGGTAAAGTCTCTTCCCCCTGCCCGACCGAAACCATCAACTTCAAAATTTTTTAAGAAGCTGGATATTCTTCAAGAAGTGCAGCTGCCTCCATCTCTCCCTCGAATGGCAGCTCTATCTCTAGCAAAAAAAGGTCTCATAGGACAGTTCACAGGCTTATGGCCTTCTCCAAAAACAGTCCAGCGATGGGTGGAAAGAAACTGGTCCGATAAAATACAAGGAAAGATTTCAATTCGTTTCTGTGGCAAAGGTTACTATACCTTTCATTTTGAAACCAAAGAAAATAAGGACCTGATATTCAGGAATGGGCCCTATTTTATGGATTCGTGAGGGTTATACCTTAACAAATGGACCCCTGATTTCGATCCTGAGCTAGACATCCCCAATGCGGTTCCGGTTTGGGTCCGTCTTCCCCATCTGCCCTTGCATTGCTGGGGAGACGAAGCGGTCAAAGCAATCGGGAATGCAGTAGGAAAATACATTGACAGAAGTGAGCCCAAAAACAACATGCAAGCCTGTGCAAGGATCTGCGTAGAAGTGGACCTCGGGAAAGGACTGTCGGAGGCCATCAAGCTGAAGGTGGACGAGTGGAGCTACATACAGCAGCTAGACTACGAGCAAATACCCTTTAAATGCAAGGTATGTCATGAATACGGTCATTTCGCTAATAGATGCACTAAGGTAACCAATCTGGAATCAGAAGACCAAGGAGGACAATGGGAAACTGTGAAAAAGAAGAAAGCAGCACCTCCGTCCAAATCTGAACCTTCCTCTGAACATCCGGGCTCTTCCTCCCTTCGCCCCAATTCGCCTCCTTCCAAACCTTCTGGCCCTTCCCAAGACCCCCCCTTCCCTTCATCCTCCAACCCTTTTCTTATTTTATCTTCTGAAGATCCCCAATCTGAACAGCCCTCCCTTGATCTGTCTGATCCCCCCATAATTACCTCGATTCTCTCTCAGCCCTCCTCTGACCCTCCCCCTCCCAGAACCACAAGAAGTTCTTCCAAAGATATTGGCGCCTCAAGTGACCTCCATAAGAAACTTGGACCAGGGCGAAAGACAGCTAAACAGCACCGTGAAGAAAGCACGCAAAAGGATATCGCCCTTGGGATCCAAACTCCAATGGACTCCTTCATGACAGGATCCCAAGAGAAAGAATCATCAGGAAAAGACCATGAGAGGCGAGCACCTCCTCGCTCAAATGCCCCATGATGAAGCTCTTATCTTGGAACAGTAGGGGCATGGGGCACCCCTCCAAATCAGCAGCCTTACGAGATCTTCTCCAAACAGAAAGACCTGAACTTATTCTGATTCAAGAAACCAAACAAAGTCAAAGTGAAATGCAAAAAATTGTAGATGCTCAAAAAAACTTCTCAGGGACCAGCAGCGACTCCAGAGGAGCATCTGGAGGAATTACAGTCATGTGGAACAACTAACACTGGGACTGCAAGTCATCCTTTCTCAATCAAAACTGGTTAAGGATTAATTTAAGTCACAAAGATGAGAGCTATGATCTCATCATTTACAATGTCTATATCCCCAATCAGTATCGAGAAAAGGAACAGTGTTGGAAGGAATTGAAAGAAGACATAGATAATGAGCAGAACCCAAATATCATTCTTGCTGGAGACTTCAACTTAGTCCTCCACGCGAATGAGAAAAGAGGGGGCAACTTCCTCCACGACCCCTTCAGAAGCCAGCTGGAAGGAATAATGTCTGATCACGAGTTGATGGACATTATCCCAAAAAATCGAAAATACACTTGGAATAATAGAAGGTTGGGGCTAGGCAATATCATGGAACGACTAGATAGAATTCTGGTAAATATCTCCTTGATGTCCTCCTTTGCTGCGGGCCACACAAAAATTCTCAACTCTACGGCCTCGGACCACTTTCCCATTCTCCTTACGCTGGACTCCCATTCTCAGCTGGGACCGATTCCGTTCAGGTATAATCCCCTCTGGCGAAACAATGTTGAGGCTGCAGCTATCATAGAATCAACTTGGAATCATCACGTTGAAGGCTCTCCTAGCCATATCTGGGAAACGAAAATTAAAAGCACAAGGAAAGCTCTCAAAGACTGGGCTAAAGTCAGTTATCAAGATCCAGAAAAGATTAAAAAAAAAATACAGCAAGACTTGGAGGAGATTCAAAATCAAATTGAGCATCAAGGGTTCACCCACCAACTAAAAAATAAGGAATGGGAAGCTCAAGGGCAGCTAATGCGCATTAAGAGAGAGGAAGAAATCAAGTGGAGAATAAAATCAAGACAGCTATGGCTGAAAGAAGGGGACAAAAACACGGCTTACTTTCACAAGCAAGCCACAGTCAGGAAGGTAAGGAACAATGTAAATGCAATTACAGACAGTCAAGGCAGCCAACATAATGACCAAGAATCCATTAAAAGAGCTGCCTCCCTTCACTTCAAAAGCCTCCTTATGGAAAATCAAGAAGAAACTGACTATGCTGCGCTGTTACAGCACCTTCCAAAAGGCATTTCTCAAGAGGCGAATGACAGTCTAAATCGAGAAATAACGGAGGAGGAAATCAGAAAATCCATTTGGACCCTACAACCGGACAAGTCTCCAGGCCCAGATGGCTTTCCAATTAGTTTTTATAGGGATCATTGGCACTTAATTAAAAAAGACCTTGCAAAGATGCTGCGGGGAATTCAAAGAAAAGGGAAAATGGGGGGCTTCACAAAGTCAACCTTCCTTGCCCTCATCCCCAAGGAAAATAGACCCACATCCTTCTCCAGGTTTCGTCCAATATCTCTGTGTAACTCCTCATATAATATTTTCACGAAAATCATAGCCTCTAGACTCCAACCCCTCCTTCCTTCCCTTATCTCAGAAAACCAAGGAGGCTTCCTCTCTAATAGGCAAATCCACGACACAATTACCTTAGTCCAAGAAGCCATTCACTCTAGCATAACAAGGCAAGAGAAAGGTTTCGTTCTCAAGCTCGACTTAGCCAATGCTTTTGACCAGGTAAGACACTCCTTCTTGTTTGTTGTCTTGAGAAAAATGGGATTCAATTCTGCCTTTATCAGTACCATTGCAGCTTGCATTTCAGGCCCCTGGATTTCTCCTTTGATTAATGGACACCCTTGTGAAGCCTTCCAATCCTCCCGAGGGTTAAGGCAAGGCTGCCCTCTCTCCCCTTATCTCTTTATTCTTATGGCTGAATCCTTTAGCAGAGCTCTAGACCACAACAGAAGAGTTGGCCTCATCTCAGGCATCAAATTCGGAAATGGAGTCAAGAACATCAACCACTCCCAATTTGCTGATGACACCCTTTTGATTGGGGGAGCATCCACTACCATTGCAAGGCGTTTCAAAACTCTCCTCGATCAATTTATGGAGTACTCGGGGGGAGAGATCAATTTCATAAAAGTTGCATCTATGGCTGGAATATTTCCAACCAAACCGCTCACAGCATAGCCAGCATCTTTGGAGTTGCCTACAAAGCAAACTGGGACCACTTCACCTACCTTGGGATGCCGGTAAGTCTGGGTCCATTAAAGGCTGCTACGTGGAATGAAATAATAGACAAAGTCAAGCGGAAGATCCAACAATGGGGAACCCAATGGCTCAATCCAGCAGGTAGAATAATTCTCCTCAAATCAGGTATTTCCTCCCTTCCTCTTTATCGATTTACTCTTTATCAAGCTCCTGCTACATTTCATCATAAGCTGGAAATCGCCCTTCGAAACTTCTTATAGCAAGGAGGGAAAAAAGAAAAAAATAGATTTAATTTGGTAAGCTGGAAAAGCGTAATCCAATCCCAGGACAGAGGTGGTTTGGGAATTAGAGCCCCCAAAATCCTAAATTTGGCATTTGGAATCAAAATAGCTTGGAGGTTAATCAATGAGCCCAAAGCCTGGTGGAAATAGGTATTAGAATGAAAATACCTCAACAGCAAAAGGCAAAGACTTCTTGAAACAGACATTCCCAATAGGGATGCTACCAAAATTTGGCAGCTCTGCAAGAAAGAAATTCCCCTTCTCATACAAAATACTTCAAAGATCCCGGGAGGAGGGGACAGCATCGACTATGCTTCAGACAAGATAATGGGTCTCCCTCCTTTAAATACAATTGAAGAAGCCATCCCCTTCATACATCACCTCAATTGTAAAGGCATCCAGAGACTAGACCAAATATCGAATTGGGATGTCAACACTGGAGCTTGGATTAATTGGGAATTTCCAGCCACTCCACTAGCTCTAGAAGCAAGCCTCAAAGCCCTCCAAAATAATCTTCAGAACAGAGCCCCCATTAAAAAAGGAGCAGCAGACGGATTTCGATGGGACCCCACGGGCTCAAGCTATACTATCAAGTCTGGATATCATCACATCTGTAATGACACTTATCAGATCCCCATATGGAATCACTAGCGGATAATTTGGAAATCGGAGGCTATTCCCAAAATCAAATTCTTCATCTGGCTGCTACTAAAGGGCAAAGTCCTCACAGCTGAAAACTTAAAAAAGAGAGGGATTATCGGTCCTTCAAGATGCCCCAACTGCTGCTCAGTAGAGGAAACAATTCAACACTTGTTTCTGGACTGTCCCTTCGCCAAGAGATGCTGGATCAAATTGTCCTCCTTGGGCAACATAAATTGGCAACCCCAACAGAGCATTTCAGAAACAATTCTTGAATGGAGGAAAAACTGTCCATGGAGAGACAAGAGAAGCAAGATCGTAAAAAGAATTTGGGCTATCATTCCTCATAATCTTCTCTGGAAAATTTGGCTCACAAGAAACAAAAAGATCTTCCAAAACAAGGAGAGCAATGTTCGAATGACATGCAATAAATCCCACACATTGGTGCAAGAGACAATAGCAGCAAAGCATAAAGGAAAAATACAAGCAGCAGACTATGCAGTGGAAGAAAGATCAGTTCTCAGGCACATTTTAGATAGACCTGGTCATCAACAAGATACTCAGAAAACTGACAAACAGAAGCAAATCCAAGCGAGGGAATGGGAGATCAGACTTCCAGCAAAGGATTACAAGGTATGGATTCAGAGAAGCAATTGTCCAACTCTACATTTTGATGGGGCTTCAAAGTCCAACCCAGGACAAGCAGGAGCAGGAGGAGTTATCTCAAATGAGTTTGGGAATGAAATCTGCAGCTATGAATGGAGCTTGGGAAGGAAAACAAACAACATTGCAGAGGCATTAGCTCTCTATCAAGGACTAATTCAATTAAAAAATTTGGGCATTAGAAAGGCATTAGTTTTTGGAGACTCTACAATAATAATTCGCTTTATGAACTACAACCAGTGCTCTCCCAACAGCAATCTCCAGCAACACATTGAGCGCATCAAACTCCTCCTCACGCACTTTGAATACATCAAGTTCTATCATATTCTTCGCACGCTAAATATGAAAGCAGATAAATGTGCGAACAATGCAGTAGGAAAGCAGGAAGGTGTGTTAAGGCACAACAACAGAGAAGCCTTCCAACCCCTGCCATGACTCAGAAAAATCTCGGTACAGCCCAGATTCGCGTGGTCCTCAAGTGTGCGAAGGGCATGGTCTCCTCAGTAACAGGACAATTTGCAGAAAGAAGACATCACTCATCCAGTCACTTCCGAACCTCGATTGAGGCAATCGTCTGTCAACCAGGAAAACTTACTCATCACAGTGCCGGCACAAGGCTTGAAGTCACAGCAAATGGTGATTGCCTGAAAGATTTGGGGCAGAGCCACACTACTCCCGTGACCCCGACTCTAATCTGGCATCTTATCTACTGTTCAATCCATTCTATAAATATTAGCATCAGCATCCAAAGCATCAATCAATACGATCAAGAGGCCGCGCAGCATCATCTGTTGGAAGCAGGCTCTCTTACCCAGCGTCTCAGAAGGAGCGATACTCTGCGTCTCAGAAGGAAAGAATCTCTGGTATTGCCTCCTTTTAAACTTCTTAGTTTTACTCTAACTCCTGTCGCAGTGATCCACAGGGCAGCCCAAGTTCGAATCAGCAAAGCGTCTGGTCCAGCAGCTCCTGCTTCAATTCATTTTGTGCTCTCCTCTCTTCGTCTTTTCCCGGCTCGCTCCACTCTCCCTGCTTCTTTCATCCCCGATCTCCATCCTTTTCCCTCTGTCAATCCCTGCTGCGAGCTCTCTACAACTCCCCCCCCCTCTCTTTTCCCTCACCTCAGACACTCCCTTCTCCCCTGTCGCCCTTCCTTCCATCCGAACTCTGGCCTGTCTCCAGCCCCTTCTCACCTCAGCGTCATTTTTTAAGCCCCCTCCCAGACTCACATCTATAACCGCTGCTCTGAACACGGGATTCTCATCTACTCTTGTCAGTACTCTCAGAACTCATCATCACGTCTACAACGCTCATATTACTCCCGCCTATTTGGCCCCAGTTTTCACCTACCTCTCCATCTGCAATATTCACTCCCCAATGGCGCGCAGTGAGGATTGTTTCCACTGTGCTAATCTGCAAGCTGAGTTAGAAGAAATCAGGACTCAGCAGTCAATGTTAGACAGAAAGCAAAGCCTTTTGGAAGCAAGAATAGAAGATCACGATAGGCGTCTTGATGAACAAAGCAGGAGGCTCTTTGAACAGGACTGAATTAACACTGAAAAATATAAAGCAGAAATCCAGCTCTTTATGCACAAGGCGGCCTCTCTCGAAGAGCAATTCAGGCAACTCACCAACCGCTGCGCCCATGCAAAAGAGTCAATTTCCATCCTGAAATTCATGATGGAAAAGATCACTACTGCCTCAAGCTCCTCAAGCGTCAAACAAGAAGCCAAAGATGACAACCCAGAGGAATCAACAGCACGTCACATCCAACACATCATGATTGACTGAATGAAATTCAAATGTATCTATTTGTTATCCTCCTTTATTAGAATCTATAGTAGTGTTGTTTTTAATAGTAGCAAACAAGGCAAACCGAGAACCAAGGGGGTAGCCACTTTTTGTAAACCCCTTGCTCTCTTTCAGTCTGCACAATCTATGTACCAGAGGATTCGAAATCCCTGTTTTTTTTTCAGAATTTAATATATAGCAACCGACCATTTCAAAAAAAAAAAATATTTTTGTCGAGGCATTTTGAACCAATGAGTGTGGTTCATGGTCGAGACAAGTTGAATAACCATATCATGGCTACAGGTTAAATGGGGAGAGAAGATCTATATTGGACTGGGCAATTTGACTGAGAAACAGCTAAATTTGACTAGTCAACCCTACTAGACCTAGGGACAGGGAAAGTTATTAATGTTATTGTTATATTCATTACCAACATTTGAATAAAAGTAAAATTTGTAAAATAGTTGTTACTATTATAATTAAATAAATAAAAGGTTAGTAAATTAACATAGAGGGTTTTTTTGTTTTTTGTTTTTTTTTTGTTTTTTTACACCACCAAACGTCACTCATTAATAACCTAAAAATAACTAATCTAGAATACTAATTTTACATCAATAATATGTAAATATATGCATTCTGAATTAGTGTAAATATATAAATAAATAGTTAACAAGTTTTTTGCTTTTTTTATCGGGGAGAAAATTTGTAATTTCCATTATATGTTGAAAATTACATGTTGTAGATGCCCATAGGCATATGTAAATACAGTGAGCTTAGTCAACTGATAGTTCCAAACAAAAACTATGTAAACCCAGTGGGGTTACTGTACATCAATAGTTACATAAAGTGATCGTTGTTCACTTTATTCTTTATATAATAGATTTAGATATCTTTGTACACTACTTTTATTAAATATTTTCAAAGTTATTTGAATATAACATTCAAGTATTAAAAATAAATAAAAATAAAAATTTATATTTATCTTTATCATAAATATATACCTTCCTTTCTAAAAGAATATCATTTCTTAAAAAGATTATTATTCTTTATTAATAGATTTATTTGTACACAATTTTTATTGAATATTCTGGGTTATTTGAATATATAATTCAAAGTAAAAATATTATTTTTTATATAATGATTTTATTGGACACATTTTTTAATTAAATATTTTCAGGGTTATTTTGAATATAACATTCAAGTATATAGGGTAGTTGCATAAAAATATATTTGATGAAAGAATGTGATAGAAGAGATATTGTATCGTTTAAATGTTTTTTTTAAAACATTGTTACATTCAACACCATTTATTAAAATGAAAGAATATTATTTATATAATACATTTATTTGCACACAACTTTTATTAAATATTTGCAGGGTTATTTGAATATAACATTCAAGTATATAGGGTAGTTGCATAAAAAAATATTTGATGAAAGAATGTGATACATAAGATATTGTATCGGTTAAATGTTTTTTTTTTAACATTGTTACATTCCACACCATTTATTAAAATATATGACATGTTTTTATATAGAGGCTTAATTGTAAAGGGTTATAAGTATTTTACATCATTTGAAACCACTAGAATTAGAATTGTAGTTTAATAGAAAATTATTTTATACGTACATCCCTTTAAAGGTCAGTAAATGAAATTTTACAAACTAGCATAGTTATATAATTTAAATAGTTCATAAACATAAATAGTCATCAATCAATAATAAACACCCAAACACTTATTTCATTATGCATCTCACCAAGGTAAAAATTAAAAATATCATAAAAGCTAACTAAATTATAACTTTTATTATTACTATTATTATTATTATTATTATTATCATATATATGTGTGTGTGTGTGTGTGTGTGTGTGTGTGTGTGTGTGTGTGTTAAACATTTATACATTTAATTAAACATGGAAATTGACATTTCCTTCCATTTTCACCTGACAGTATGTTATTATGTTGTCCTCGGTAAGCCTCCTTTGCAAATTCATCTTGTTCACAGATTTTTACAGTCATGCCTCCTAACACTAAGACTCAAGATAAGTCCATTAATCTTTTAATTCCCCCTTCTATAGATTTAGATCATATACCTTTAGCTGATAGGGATTACAGGATAAATGAAACTCATTGTGGTTGCCATTTTCTGGAATTGTATTGCTGGTTAGAGGATAAGAACACAAACAAAACTGATGAAATTGGGCTCTCAGAGTCCAACCCCCCCCCATTATATTTTCCCCTTGACATTCCAAGCCCCATAATTTACCAGAATATGTCAAGCATGCTGTGTCCCTACCCAAAGAACCATCATTTCCCCTACTGGTGACATTCTTTTCACCATTACAACCCAATCCTTTGACCAAAAGAGCATAACGAGGTGGTCTATTGTTGAGTGCTACTTTCTAAAACCCGCTTGGCCTTTAGCCTACTCATCTTCACTTTCAAGCCATATGGTCAACTTCCTTTCCAAAATAATAACATATAACATGGTTGGGAGAGAGCTAATCATAATTGTCCGACAATTAGAGGGGTTATTTGTATCTCCATTTTTAAAAATAGGGATAATGAGGCTTTGAGTCCTGGTTATATATTATATATATAATTAAATATAAAAGTAGGTATAATATTTTTCCTCATAATATTATTATAAAATTAATACTTTTATTATTCTAACAATTATTGGTTTAAGACACTTTGGACTTTGAACTATATCATTATTTTTTCTATTATATATATATATATATATAAAGTAGGTATAAAATACTTATATTCATCAAATAAATAATATATATTAAATTTAATATATTATTATTGTAGACAATTATTGGTCTTAAGAGACTTTTGGATTGAACTATTAACATTATTTTTTTTATAAGAAAACTATATTTTATATATATAAAGTAGGTATAAACATTTCGTATCATCAAATAAATAATATTTATTATTAGTTAATATCTTATTATTGAGATTAACCAGTATTAGTATAAAATTAATTGGACATAATATTTAAATAAATTAAATAATATTTTTGATTTTTTAATTAGGGTTGATTATCTTTTTATAATATTTTAATTTCTTTTTATTTTCATTAATGGTTATGGTTGGAGTTGGAAACAATTTTAGGAAGTATCTTCTCATCCATGTTGTTAGTGGCTGCCAAGGCATGACTCTAGCAATTGATTTTCCTATTCACCACTATTAGCTTACCATTAACCAATGAAAGTTATAATGTTTAACTTTGAAAAACAAATATTCATTTTTCAATATTATTGAAAAAACTATTTTTCAAACATGTGATTAGTCATTGCCAATGCATGACTCTAGCAACTGATTTTCCTATTCACCACTATTAGCTTACCATTAACCAATGAATGTTATAATGTTTAACTTTGAAAAACAAATATTCATTTTTTAGTATTATTGAAAAAACAATTTTTCAAACATTTGATTGTGCCATAACTTTTAAGGTCTTATTAGAGTCTTTGTGCCATGTGGATCACTGCCTCATTTTTTTTCTCGTAATTAATGGATATAGTTGGAATATTTATGCCATGATTTTCAAATATTTGTGCAATAATTTTTCAATGTTAAGCTTCATAGTAAAACAATCTAAAATTAAAATACTTGAAAATAGCTCATACTCAAGTAAATAACCTATTTACCATTAGTTATTGTCGACCATATTTTATACAAGTCCATATTTTAGACAAGTATTCACATAAAAAATGAATAGGAACAAGATGAAAATAAATATACCTACCATTATTTATGTTATATATATATATTTGGCCAATAACACCAAATCTCTTATAGTCCAATGTATAATCCATGTTCTTAAATGCTTCTAATATTCTTGAATTGTTATTAATAAATTCTAACTATGCAAATTCAAACAACTATTTTACAAACATGAAAACAAACTATTTTACAAGCATGAAGACAATTTCACCCTGATCCTATTTGAACTAGTTGCCTAAAATAAATTATTCAAATAAATAGTGTCCACTTATGGTGTTGTGTTAACAGCTAAGTAACTTTGTTCTGCATGTTGGACTTAGCTTAGTAACTTTGTTCTACATGTTATAATGAATGTTTTTTCAATTTGGACTTAGCAACAACGTATCAAATTTGCAAGCCAACATGCCATGACTGTTTTTAGGTAATGGGTACTAAATAAATATCAGATTTTAAATGAAAAATATTTTGCTCATTATTCAAAGGGTATTAAAATAAATTTCATTTTTATATATTAAAAAAAAATTCTCAACTATATATATGTGGAATAAAGTAAAATCCATTTTTAAATATTTTTTTTTTAATGTTTTGTGGTTTTAAATTTAAAATTGTTTGTGTATTGCTAAAAAAATTGGAAAATTTCTAAGAGTTAACTTTGTATAGATAATTTAATTTTTTATTAAAAAAAATAAAAATTAATTTTATATATGGTTTTTAATTTAAAATTGTTTGTCCATTAATAAAAAAAGATTGAATTTTTTTTAAGAGTTAACTTTGTATAGATGATTTAATCTTTTAAAAAAAAAATTATACATGGTTTTATTTTTTATTTTAAAAAATAATCAAAATTTTATATAGTAATAATAATTTAATTTAAGGAAAAAGATAGGTGACTTTAAAAAAAAGCCTAACCCGAGCCTGCTCTGACCTAGCCACTGCTGCCCTTGTAGATCCTTCTCTCGGCAGCCTCCTACTGCTGAGGCCAACCAGACCATGCAATCCTCTAAGGAGGTGTTGTGCTGTACAACAACCCCCCATTTCAATAAAAAAATTATTTTTGTCCATAATATAAAATGGGTCCCTTTTAAATATAGATGTGTGAATAAAATTGGTATCAACTCATCCTTCATCAAAAGGTCCAAAGGAAACGATATATTATAAACCTTTTGAACAAATATGAATCAGTCTTATGAAATAAATATATAATTCTTTATTATTGTGATAAAGCGATCGCAAGATCGCATATCGCAGCAACAAGAGAAACATAATACAAATACCCATTGGTTTACCCCAATCCGAAAAGTGAATAACTATCGGTTATTGGGAAAGGCAAGCAAGTATAAAAAAAGGCCCTTCTACTATTTCTCCGATGCGATATCGCTATTGGCAATCGGGGGATGTAGCGCACCACATGTTAGGACACCTTTTAAACCTCCCAATACGATAAGGTGTATCGCCATCGGGGACCGAGGATTTTGCAATGACATAAATATTACTACCCAAGCATTTCTCCGATTGCAATCCAATAAAGCAAGGTGCGAGTTTCAAATTAGATTGAGAAGGCTTGCATGCATTATTTTAGATTATTATTAAAAGCCTTCCCGTTCCCGATAGTGATTTACTTGTGATTATCCACCAAAAAACTCAAGCCGCACTTGAATGAATCATTCGGCGTATAAACGATATGATGGGTATTTAAAATGATTGACAGGTTAAAGTGGCCAATTAATGAAGCAGTTATGTCGAGATATTCCCTGAGATTGTATCTGCGGCAATATTATTTTAATCTTTCATTATTCGTTAATTAATATAACTCTTTCATATGGGCTCGCACCACCTATTCTCTGTATTACGTTCATTTTATTCCCTGCGTAGAGCTCCGTCGAAACAACAAATTCAAGCCCAATGGGGAAGAAATCCAAGAGATTTGCGGCAGCATCAGCTCCCGCAGTAATAGGGCAATCTACCACTGATCCAGGACCAAGCAAGAAGGGATTGATTTCAGACACTACGTGTCTTGGCCTCGAAAACACAAGATGGCAAAGCATATATAATCTAATTGAAGCTGAAGAGCCTTAAAAGGTATCAGTGCAAGCTACTGCAGATTCAACTAGAAAATTAGAGGCTTCCTTGAAGGACTTAGCCGACTCATATCTACACTGAATAGCAGCTCGAGAAAAAAATCTTCTGTATACAGATGTAGTGCGATGGGCAGTAGAGGAAATCCCTGTTATGAATAGAACATTCTACACAGTCGACGGAAGATTCTTCGGCTCGTTCCAACCTGATGATATAAGAAATATGTATCGCTTTCCTGAACCACAAAAGAAATACAATAAAGCATTTCTAGAGAAGTTCACAAGTGAGAATGAAACTAAATCGGCCCCAATTGGGGAATGGAGACAGAACCCCACAAGGCACAAACATGAATCTTCAGGTAAGTACTCTGTAGATTCATTATGTTCTCCTTACTGTTACGCCGGGGCAATGGTGTGTAGGATTTGGGGATTACATGATTCTGCAAAATTCACTATTGAAATGGTTCCTTTGATGGAAGCAGCAGTTAACAATGAGATAATGGATTGGGGAAATATATTGTCATGCCTCCTAACACTAAGACTCAAGATAAGTCCATTAATCTTTTAATTCCCCCTTCTATAGATTTAGATCATATACCTTTAGCTGATAGGGATTACAGGATAAATGAAACTCATTGTGGCTGCCATTTTCTGGAATTGTATTGCTGGTTAGAGGATAAGAACACAAACAAAACTGATGAAATTGGGCTCTCGGAGTCCAACCTCCCCCATTATATTTTCCCCTTGACATTCCAAGCCCCATAATTTACCAGAAGATGTCAAGCATGCTGTGTCCCTACCCAAAGAACCATCATTTCCCCTACTGGTGACATTCTTTTCACCATTACAACCCAATCCTTTGACCAAAAGAGCGTAACGAGGTGGTCTATTGTTGAGTGCTACTTTCTAAAACCCGCTTGGCCTTTAGCCTACTCATCTTCACTTTCAATCCATATGGTCAACTTCCTTTCCAAAATAATACCATATAACATGGCTGGGAGAGAGCTAATCATAATTGTCCGACAATTAGAGGGGTTATTTGTATCTCCATTTTTAAAAATAGGGATAATGAGGCTTTGAGTCCATGGTTTATATATATATATATATAAGTAGGTATAAAATATTTATATTATATATATAAGTATATACAGTGGTATAAAATTTATATTCATCACATTAATAATATTTATTATTAAATTAATACTTTTATTATTCTAAACAGATTATTGGTCTTAAGACACTTTGGACTTGAACTATAAACATTATTTTTCTTTATATATATATATATATATATATATATATATATATTATATATATAAATATAGAAGTAGGTTAAAATTTATATTCATTAAATAAAAATATTTATTATTAAAATTAATATATTTATTATTGTAGACAATTTTGGTTTAAGAGACTTTGGATTGAACTAAAACATTATTTTTCTATAAAAGAAAACTTTATATTTTAATATATATATATATATTAAAAACCATTTATATTCATCAATTAATAATATTTATTATTAAGATTAATATATTTATTATTGAGATTAACCAGTATTAGTATAAAATTAATTGGACATAATATTTAAATAAATTAAATAATATTTTTGATTTTTTAATTAGGGTTGATTATCTTTTTATAATATTTTAATTTCTTTTTATTTTCATTAATGGTTATGGTTGGAGTTGGAAACAATTTTAGGAAGTATCTTCTCATCCATGTTGTTAGTGGCTGCCAAGGCATGACTCTAGCAATTGATTTTCCTATTCACCACTATTAGCTTACCATTAACCAATGAAAGTTATAATGTTTAACTTTGAAAAACAAATATTCATTTTTCAATATTATTGAAAAAACTATTTTTCAAACATGTGATTAGTCATTGCCAATGCATGACTCTAGCAACTGATTTTCCTATTCACCACTATTAGCTTACCATTAACCAATGAATGTTATAATGTTTAACTTTGAAAAACAAATATTCATTTTTTAGTATTATTGAAAAAACAATTTTTCAAACATTTGATTGTGCCATAACTTTTAAGGTCTTATTAGAGTCTTTGTGCCATGTGGATCACTGCCTCATTTTTTTTCTCGTAATTAATGGATATAGTTGGAATATTTATGCCATGATTTTCAAATATTTGTGCAATAATTTTTCAATGTTAAGCTTCATAGTAAAACAATCTAAAATTAAAATACTTGAAAATAGCTCATACTCAAGTAAATAACCTATTTACCATTAGTTATTGTCGACCATATTTTATACAAGTCCATATTTTAGACAAGTATTCACATAAAAAATGAATAGGAACAAGATGAAAATAAATATACCTACCATTATTTATGTTATATATATATATTTGGCCAATAACACCAAATCTCTTATAGTCCAATGTATAATCCATGTTCTTAAATGCTTCTAATATTCTTGAATTGTTATTAATAAATTCTAACTATGCAAATTCAAACAACTATTTTACAAACATGAAAACAAACTATTTTACAAGCATGAAGACAATTTCACCCTGATCCTATTTGAACTAGTTGCCTAAAATAAATTATTCAAATAAATAGTGTCCACTTATGGTGTTGTGTTAACAGCTAAGTAACTTTGTTCTGCATGTTGGACTTAGCTTAGTAACTTTGTTCTACATGTTATAATGAATGTTTTTTCAATTTGGACTTAGCAACAACGTATCAAATTTGCAAGCCAACATGCCATGACTGTTTTTAGGTAATGGGTACTAAATAAATATCAGATTTTAAATGAAAAATATTTTGCTCATTATTCAAAGGGTATTAAAATAAATTTCATTTTTATATATTAAAAAAAAATTCTCAACTATATATATGTGGAATAAAGTAAAATCCATTTTTAAATATTTTTTTTTTAATGTTTTGTGGTTTTAAATTTAAAATTGTTTGTGTATTGCTAAAAAAATTGGAAAATTTCTAAGAGTTAACTTTGTATAGATAAATTTAATTTTTTATTAAAAAAAAATAAAATTGAATTTTATATAATGGTTTTTAAATTTAAAAATTGTTTGTCCATTTAATAAAAAAAGATTGAATTTGTTTAAGGTTAACTTTGTATGTGATTTTAATTTATAAAAAAAAAAAATTATACATGGTTTTATTTTTTATTTTAAAAAATAATCAAAATTTTATATAGTAATAATAATTTAATTTAAGGAAAAAGATAGGTGACTTTAAAAAAAAGCCTAACCCGAGCCTGCTCTGACCTAGCCGCTGCTGCCCTTGTAGATCCTTCTCTCGGCAACCTCTTGCTGCTGAGGCCAACCAGACCATGCAGCCCTCTAAGGAGGTGTTGTGTTGTACAACAACCCCCCATTTCAATAAAATTTTTATTTTTGTCCATAATATGAAATGGGTCCCTTTTAAATATAGATGTGTGAATAAAATTGGTATCAACTCATCCTTCATCCAAAGGTCCAAAGGAAACGATATATTATAAAACCTTTTGAACAAATATGAATCAGTCTTATGAAATAGATATATAATTATTTATTATTGCGATAAAGTGATTGCAAGATCGCATATCGCAACAACAAGGAATACATAATGCAAAGACCCATTGGTTTACCCCAATCCGAAAAGTGAATAACTGTCGGTTATTGGAAAAGGCAAGCAAGTATAACAAAAGGCCCTTCTACTATTTCTCCGATGCGATATCGCTATCGGCAATCGGGGGATGTAGCGCACCACATATTAGGACACCTTTTAAACCTCCCAATGCAATAAGGTGTATCGCCATCGGGGACCGAGGATTTTGCAATGACATAAATATTACTACCCAAGCATTTCTCCGATTGCAATCCGATAAAGCAAGGTGCGAGTTTCAAATTAGATTGAGAAGGCTTGCATGCATTATTTTAGATTATTATTAAAAGCCTTCCCGTTCCCGATAGCGATTTACTTGTGATTATCCACCAAAAAACTCAAGCCGCACTTGAATGAATCATTCGGCGTATAAACGATATGATGGGTATTTAAAATGATTGACAGGTTAAAGTGGCCAATTAATGAAGCAGTTATGTCGAGATCTCCCCTGAGATTGTATCTGCGGCAATATTATTTTAATCTTTCATTATTCGTTAATTAATATAACTCTTTCATATTGGCTCGCACCACCTATTCTCTGTATTACGTTCATTTTATTCCCTGCGTAGAGCTCCGTCGAAACAACAAATTCAAGCCCAATGGGGAAGAAATCCAAGAGATTTGCGGCAGCATCAGCTCCCGCAGTAACAGGGCAATCTACCACTGATCCAGGACCAAGCAAGAAGGGATTGATTTCAGACACTACGTGTCTTGGCCTTGAAAACACAAGCTGGAAAAGAATATATAATCTAATTGAAGCTGAAGAGCCTGAAACGGTATCAGTGCAAGCTACTGCAGATTCAACTAGAAAATTAGAGGCTTCCTTGAAGGACTTAGCCGACTCATATCTACACCGAATAGCAGCTCGAGAAAAAAATCTTCTGTATACAGATGTAGTGCGATGGGCAGTAGAGGAAATCCCTGTTATGAATAGAACATTCTACACAGTCGACGGAAGAGTCTTCGGCTCGTTCCAACCTTATGATTTAAGAAATATGTATCGCTTTCCTGAACCACAAAAGAAATACAATAAAGCATTTCTGGAGAAGTTCACAAGTGAGAATGAAACTAAATCGGCCCCAATTGGGGAATGGAGACAGAACCCCACAAGGCACAAACATGAATCTTCAGGTAAGTACTCTGTAGATTCATTATGTTCTCCTTACTGTTACGCCGGGGCAATGGTGTGTAGGATTTGGGGATTACATGATTCTACAAAATTCACTATTGAAATGGTTCCTTTGATGGAAGCAGCAGTTAACAATGAGATAATGGATTGGGGAAATATATTGTCAGATAAGTTAGCCACTTCTATTCTCGAGTTTAGAAATAAAACTCGCGTGACCGATAGGTCTATTCCTCCATTTTATTTTAGTGCTTATATTTTAGATACTCTTTGTTTCAACTATGAATTTCTTGTACTGGGGTGGAGATGGACTCCAAAAGACCCCATGCCAATTCACATTTATCACCAAAAGCTGTGGAAAGCACACTATAAGGACCACCTATATCAAATTTGTAATGGTTTTATGTTGCCTATTCACCGTGCCATTTTTGACAAGCCTGCCTCGAAGATTTCTTCACAAGCAGAGATTGACCTAACTGCTTTAGGAAACTGGTTTGGGGAGGATAAATTCACGTACATAAGGGTTTTTGGTAGCCTTGCAAGGCCTCACGTCCTTCCTCTGTACATACCCGACAAGCTGTCGGCCCAAGAATTAGCCTATCAAATTACGACCACAGGAACATCCAAGACTCTGAGGATTTCAAAAAAGCAGGCTTGGCCTACTTTTCCTCTGAGATGCGGTGTTTATAGTTTACATGACTACAAGCATGCGGAGAAGGAAGCAGAGAAAATAAACATGCTAAATCTCGCTACCATTCCTAATAGGCGATTCGACCCAAGGAAAGTTGTCTACAATGTGCTTGAACAGGCCAAACTCACAAGGTTTGATCATAAGGAAGATATTTTGATGACTTATTTTCTTCGGCAGAATCATTATTCCAGGTGCAAGAACTGGCCAAAATGAGATATAATGATGAAGGGCTAGTAGAATTCAATAAGTTAAGAGAACAGAGGTTACAAACTCTACCTCTGGACTTATTAGCTACTACCCCGACAACACAATCAAGCAAGCCTGGACAACATCTCATTAACAAACCTCCTGCTACATCAAAGATTCTCGAGAAAGATAAAGAGAAAGAGCAGGAGAAAGAACAAGAAAAGGTATAGGAGGAAGAGCAGAAAAGAGAGCAGGATAAGGGCAACGAAAATGTCAATGTGGATACCCAGATTGATCCTAAACTACTCCAAGAATGGCAGCAATTTGACTCCACTATAAGCAATCTGGAAGGTCCAAAAGGTGTCGATACCCAAAGTAACAGATACAAAGGATACAACGTCAACAAAGGTTCTCAATGAAGGAACCAGCGGCCTACCCCCTAGCACGGATTTAGAAATAATTCCAAAAGATCCCTCTGATCAAATCATTTTGCAGGTGGAGGACATACCTCCATTAGATGTCTTTTACAATCCAAAACACATGGCTGTAGTGAAAAGACAGCGAAAAAGGAGAAGACTTGATCAACCTTCCCTGTTTCCAGAGCAAACAGAGACAGCTAATGTAGTTTGGAAAGAAGAGTTTGACCCTTCCGATGACCTAACGAAGCTTTCTCAGTATGCGGGAGCTTATTCGGCAGCCACTATGGACAAGGCATCAGAAGTGAGTAATCTACTTAAAAAAAAGGACCAAGCAATTATTTTGTTGCAAACACAACTGTCTGAAGCACAACAGAAAGTTGAATAGTTGGAACAACAATTATCAACACAGCAGCAATTAAACAATCAATTGAATAAGCAGTTGCTTGAAGAAAAACAGAGAATAGACTCAAGCGCAATACAAAAGCAGAAAGAATTATCAGAAGCATTGGCAAGGTTAAAGACGATGAATGAACTAATGGTGAAAACGAAAGATGAGAAAATCACTCAGCTATCCTTTCAAATAGAGAAGTTCAAGAGTCTTCCACAACCTGCCGATTTCAAAGCCGAAGCACTACAAATTAACAAGGCATTGGTGACACAGTTAAGACTGTTATGTCATAACATTTCTCTGGTTGAGCCCCTTTGTGATATAACGGCATCAATAGTTGACAAATCAGTTGATGCTAGACAGGATTTGGAGCAGGCCGACGAGGCCCTGACAAATTTTCTTGCTTGGCAAGACACCAATGAGGGGCAGACAGTGAATCTACCCAAAATCCTAGAATCACACAAGGAGGTCTTGTTCTTAGAATGGCAGTCACAGCTGATGAAAGCAGAGAGAGAGGTTTCCAGATGTATATTATCTACAAGTAACTTAATTGAGTTAATCAATAACACTCTCTATCTATCTAATATGATTTCACAATGTACCCCAGGTAAATTGCTGTTAGCTAAGACATTGGAGCAAGCATGCAATCAAGAGTTGGAGAAGAATGGAAGGTTAATTGCAGGCATCCAAAGTCTAACTTGGGATACCTATTGGTTTCTCTTAGTAAAACCATACAATTAGAGGGTCGCCCTCAAGTGTTTAACCGATGCGATCGGTTGTATCATCCCCGAAATACATGATGCCACATACTCACCTCAGCTCCATTCTCATCTCAGCCGCCCTCCAGAATTGGAACCGATGCTTGCAATCTGCCAACTCAGATCAAAGGGAAAAAAGCCGAAATGATGAATCATGATGTCGACTACCAACAAACCTACTGTGGAGAAGATATTCAAGATTTAGTTGTACCAATTAAATAGCATTTTATTTTTGTAGTTAGTTAGTTTAATTAGTATTTATAGACCCTTTCATGCATTTAGAAAGGGTCCTCAGTTTTTGTATAAGACTCAAACCTGGAAGTTGCACTATTGTGCTTCCGGTATATTTTTTATAAAGACTGGGTCATTATTCCAAATTCTAACGAAGAAAGCTTTTATGGGATGTGCACTATTGCCTTGATGTGAAAGTATCTCTAAGTTGGAAAAAGGAATTCGAATGTGATTGATATTGGGAATGATTTACAGCACATATGGTACTATTATCTATGATCTAGTTTCATTCTTTTATGTGAATCATTATTTGATTACTCTTTCTATCATTGGATATATGTATGTGTTTCAACAACACTCCTTATATTTTTCACTATTGGATGTTTAATGGATGTTATTCTTTTAGTCATATATGTATCAGTGATATTTAAAGGATAAGTGTAACAATGTTTTATTGATTACTTTGTTTAACTATTTGAACAAATTAATTATTATATGAATGAATGTCTTTGTTTACCAAATAGAGTCATCTATATGCTTGTTTGGGGATGGGGATTATCAAACGTTACAATTAGAAATAGAAATTTCCCGGGATAGGATATTTATTCATATTTTTACTTTTAGATTAAATCATTCATCCATTACCATTTTATTAGAAAACCACTCATTTTATCCATCCCATTTTTATTCATTATTGGGAAACTGGTCCCATTATTTCCAGTCAGAGCCACCACACCAAACTGAAAAGGAGCTGCATTAAGGTCTGGACCGGGTGGTTTTGCCCGATGTTGTTGCAGTGATTTTCGAGGCATCAACAGGAGGGAGATCCTCACTCTTCCATGCAACCAGGAAATGAATAAAATGCAGAAGCCTTCACATCTCTGATCGCAGAGAATGGAGCTCCAAGGAATAGGCCATCAGTCAATAAATTTGTAAAGAAACTTGAAAGTATCCCAGAGATTTCTCTCCCTCTAGAACTTCCAAGAAGAGTAGCCATCTCTCTGGTAGAACGCAGACTTGTTGGATAGTTCACAAGGTTATGGCCTTGTCACACGGAATGGGTTATATTTGCAGACAAATCCAACCTTCCTAGGAGTCTAAGACTCTCTAATGACAAACAAACCAAACAAGAGCTATCCTTCTCTAGATACACATCATTCTACGAGAATTCAAATGTTTTCGATCTTACCTTAGGTCACACGCTTGTTGTAGCAGTCCAGCCTTGCTGATCCAGATGAGCTCCTCCTTCACTTTCAGACCTGCATACACTAACAAAGCAAACGATTACATAGCATCTGAATATTCATTATAAAACAAAGCATATCTATCATATTGACCAAGGAATACATGAAATAATTCTTTAACAAATCATTGAGAAGAATGGACTTATTTGTATTAAATAATCAAAGGAACCATTACAACCTGAGCCTTGGTGTTGTGCAAGCTCCTCCCAGGGTCCAGCAAGAGATTTCCTCTACTTTGACAAGCTCACCCACTCCCACTATGGCAACAAAGAAGGATAGTGATCTCTCCTCACAAGTCAACAAATGGAAGTCCTAATTCCAGCAGCATTTACCCTATAGAATGTTCAGCTTTCAACCTCCCCTCCTTTGGCCCAATGCCTGTATTTATAGTATTCTAGAGTAGGTTATTCAGTTCCAACATCAATGGGATACTCCCTCTTTTGGATGGGGTAGCTCCTCTCTTGATGGGATAAGCTCCTCTATCATAGGGATGCATGAACCATCT